>JASCZW010006535.1:0-91791 GCA_034211315.2 Aedes japonicus
CCGTGTATTGTGTCTTGGAAAGCCTGCTATGTTCTTGACGGAAATTATTCAAGTTTTCCTACCTCGGGTTGGAGGACCTTGCTCAGCGACCCACCCAGTAGGCGACGCATTACCTTCGGCCGCTTTCCTTTTCGCCCGATAACAGCGAGCTCTCCTTGTCTCGTTGTTGTCACGGGGCGGCATTTCCGGCAGCTCGTAGGCTTCAGCAGCCATGTTTCTCGCAGCGAGGTTGACGGGAGCATCCGGCAAAGCTTACTGTAGCAACGCATCTCTGAGCAACAACTGCTCGCCAGTGCACCCTCCAAGGTGCTTGCTGCGCGCCAATTGCGTTCAGATAAGGCTATTGCACAGCTCTACGACTGCCGAAATACTAAGGCAAAATGTGAAAGTGTACCCTTTTATAACCTTCGTGGCTGCCTGAGAGACGTTCGTTATTTAAATATGAAATCTGTGCTAGGAAGTACAGTGTATTTGGTGAATTTACGCTGAAAAATCGAAATTTTAAGACATCACCTTATATTTACATTATATTCAAAAGTTTAATGTTAAAAATCAATAGTTTTATACAGAAACGATTGAGATATTAACGCTCAAAACCTGACCACAATTTGGTGACGTCTCCCAATAGATATTTTTTTAAACTGTACCCCAGTATAGAAAACAAAGACGTAGTCCTACGTCAAAACTTATGTTTTGACAGATAGGCCTTTTCTGTCTGCGACTTACATACTTCTTCAGTGTCGAGTGCTTTGAGCTTCCACTAGATAACAGGATCTTGAATTCTGAGTTCCGTATCCGGCATCATAAGAAGCCGATAATAATAGATATTCTGGGATTGAATCAGATAGCATAGCAATGCATCCTCAAAAGAAGTAAGGGTGTTTCATAATACCAATAATACCTCGAACCACATTTGACCCATTCGCTTGACCTCACAAACTGCGTTCGGTGCTGGTCGCCAGGAGCAATCAGTTCCGCTAATGGCGCTCGAAAGCCGCCCATTATTCAATTGCGCTTAAATTGAGTCGCGCAGATGCCTTCTTATCACAAATCACCCCACAACCGAATAGAGGCGGCAACCTATGGTGACGACGACGATGATGCCGAACCGTTGTTGTCTTGTCATCGTCGTCGTCGTCGTCGTCGTCAGCAAGAATAAGCATAATCATGCGCCTCGGAAATCGAATAATAAAGAACAAACGGGAAGTACCGACCGACCACTAACACAGCACACGAATGATACCGAGGGTCATTGAAATCGCAACGACCGGGAAACTGCGATGCAGATGTTCTGACATTTACATGTTCATGGGAAATAAATTTCGTGAATGGAAAATAATGCGAGCAATCAACAAGGATCGCAAGGTCAAATCGATACTTCCAAGGACGGTATTGCAAAACGGCGAATCAGGTTTTTTTTTCAAACCAACATTTCAGCGACCAGTAGATATTTATTCTTGATAGTTAGAATGATCAATCTGGAAATGCTGGCAGATTTCCTTCGAACGTCTTTGAGTGAGACCCTTCTGACTTGTCGGTCTAGCATTGTTGTTTTCCCGGTAGAAGTTCGTCAGAATCAACAACGAATGATTTCGTTGTTGATGATGTTGACACTTGCCAGCAAATATGTCGCCCTTGATTCGGAAATGCGCTTGCCCTTTGTTGAGCTATCGTGGTCAGTGCCAGGTCATCTTGTAACAAAACGGCGCCGGTGATTAATGGGATGTGCAACATTCTTATCTCTAATGAGCTTGGTCAGTCGAAGCACTGTCTTCGATAAGCGTTGCCAAGCCTCCCTTTGGTTTATAAATGGTTTGAGGAAGGATTTGGACAGTCACGATGGTTGCCCATTACGTGATTTTGATAATGGATTTTTTTATCTCGGTAGCGTGATTTTGATTGACACGTGCCAGCAACTGATGTTGTGTAGTCATTCGATATAATCAATTCCTGAGTCATTTGTTATGTTTGAATAATTACAGTGTTGAACATAACATAACCAGCTTTTATCTTACATTACTTAAAAGCGTGACTTAACTTTTGAATTTTGTTGAATTATTTAAAAAAAAAACATGCTACAATTGATGGCTCAGCCTAATTCTACACGATTGTTGGAGTAATCTAGTATTCACTGACTGCACGCCGCTAAAGTTTTATTTACAATTGTCATTTTGCATTGGCCAGAACATGTGCAACTTTCTGATCTCGCTCAGTGCCTAGGTGTCAATATTCTCGCAGAAAAGTTTCATTTTATAGTAAAAATCTTGTTTACTGTATATTTTAGTGACAACAAGGTAAGCGTGGCGCTAAATTCTTGAAGAGCTGAAAAAAATTTATAAACTTGACAATACGTGCTAAAATGATTCGAAACAGTCTTAGAATTGATCTTCAAAAGAAAATAATCGAAGATAACGTGGGCTGAATGTCACAAAAAAACATTTTAATGGTTATGAATTGGCCACAGCTGTCAACCGTGAAACTGTGGGCAATAAGGATCAATTGTTCGAGCAGATCGAACAAGCTTGAGCAGAGATCCCACAACTTGACAATCTTATCCAATGCATTACTCAAAGGTGCAAGACTGTAATCGGCAATAATGGACTCGCAACGATATATTGCAAGCCGAGGACAACCTGGTGGCCAATAAACGAAGTTGCATGTGTTTTGTCCAGGACGATAATTTATTGTTTTGTTAATTCTATAATATTATCGTTGTTTGTGAATGAATCCTGTTTTATTCGACACAGTAAATTTGAATCATGTTTATTTTGATCACCTACATGCCATTATCTTGTTGTTAATTTACCAAAAAAAAATACTTAACAATTTTATGATCGCCTTTGGTTGATTGCTAATTTTTCCAACACTTTTGGAACAATGTAACGCATACCATAGGAACGCACAATGGGCAAGAACTGATGATAACTAAGGAAAAAAATCTGTATTTTTTGGGAAATCGAATGGAACTGGTTTCAATCACCGCACGGATATGGTTGTGGAGTTATAGAACTTATTTTACCCCGCTTTCCCTTATATTCTTGAATAATTTAAAGATATCTTTGCACGGAGAAGCTCAAGATCAACAAAATAGTGCTAATCCCGTGTGAAATTTTCTGAAAAATCGAATGAAAGCTGTTTCAACTACGACACAGCCTCTGTGAACGAAGGTATGTCTGGTTTTACCCCACTTCCCATTGTATTCTTGAATAGTTTATTAGATTTCTTTGCTCGGAGTAGATTAAAACCAGTTCCATTCGATTTCCAAAATCGGAAATAGCCTTGTTTACAAGCCGCGCTTGAAAAGATCTGACAAAAGTTACAAATGTTTTCGCTTAGTTTTCACTCAGTTCTTGCACCACTGTGGAATGGTTGTTAGCTTTGAATTTTGAACGTGTCAAGTACTTATTTTTTCATCATTCATTTAGTGAAGCGTCTGCATTGAATTTTCTTAAGAGGTCACGACTCTTCCAAAAATGACTAAATGCAGCGTTCTGTTATCTTATTGCAATCATCTCGAAGAGATTTCGAATAAACGTAATAAATTTCTTCACAGAGCCTGAGCGAACAAAAGTACTGTTTTGAGAATCATTGCACAGTGGTCCTGAATGCATATTTAGCTGGAAATATACATTATCAGCTAAGTTTAAGAAGTTTTGGCGCGAAAAGCAAGTTGTTTCTAATAACAGAGGCGCTTCTTTTGGTGGTTAATGAATAACCTAGTGTGATCTTGATTCTTCAGAAAAATTCTAACAATCTAAGCTACTTTTGTCAGTGCTGAGCAATAAATGCATGCCAATTATTAGGGAAAAGTTGTAGAATCAAATAACTTTCCATGCAACTTTGTTGGTATAACTTTTTCTGTACCTTTTCGATATGACCGACATTAGACTAGCTATTTGTTCACTACCTGAGCTTAAGGTGTACACTAACTAAATCAGTTCATTTTTTTATTGGGGCGTATAACCACTGCGTCCACTGAGTTGAACTTTGTGGTATACCCCTGTTTAATATACTAAATTCACATCGTTAAGCTAGATCACCATTTGTCAAGTGACCAATCCATAAGACGCAGTACTCCCAGTCAGGCAAAATTGAGTTTATAAAACCCACCACCTTCTCCAGGATTTGCAGTCCAAATTTCTTTAGGTTGCATATAGCCACTTTGTACATGAAATTTAAGTCTGCTACTTGTATTACAAGCATCACAACTGCAAAGCAGATGTTCCGAGGTTTCACGTTCCATGTTACAGAAACGACAGATATCATTCTGAACCTGGCCAATGTTTTTCAAATGATATCTACTCGGGCAATGTCCAGTTACTAGGCCAGTATGAGGTACAAAGAACTCTCTTAGTGAGCTCCAGAAGCTTTTACTAATTGTAACATTTGGAATTATAAACCTTGTTCGCTTTGTGGTGACCATCCAATTGGTCATCACCCTTTGCTCTGCCCCTTAGACCCCATTTTCTGCCAAATGTTTTTGAGCATATCCAGAAAGCACTGGTTGCCATTACCAATCACACACTCGAAGATGAGCATTCCAGTTCAGTTTGGCATCCAGTATCACTCTAAGTATTTAACCTGTTCACTAAGATGGATCTTTAATCCTCCTAGTTCGAAACGCTTTTAGACTAAACTTCCTTTTCCTAGTGAAAAGACATCTAATTACTACTTTTGCTGGATTAATGCTAAGGCTCTCCTTGATACACCAAGACTGGGTAAATTTTAGGGCCCATTGATAAAAATCAGTTATTTTGCTTTAACTTTTTTATTTCACATTTTTCAGCAAAGTTGTCTTGCTATTGATTCGTGAACATTAAAAGTTACAACTTTTGGTGTGCTGAAATTGTCTCTATCGTATGTCAAACTAAAGTTATTATGGTTTTTGTAAACAAAATAGGCCTTTTTCAAAAACTGGTTTTTATAGTTGGGGCCAACAACAAAATTATTAACAGCATTTGAAAGGATTTTTTCTATTGCATATCATGTCTGAAAACTGCGAGATATTATTTTTTTAAATTGAGTAAAACACATTTGAAAAGGGGCGTAATTTTATCAGAAAATCGTCAATTACTCGCTAACGGTAGGAGAAATCGGCAAGATTTATACGTCAAAACATTCATCTTTTCAAGTTTTAAAAATCGTATGAAAACAACGTTGTTGGAAAATTTGAAATAAAAAAAGCAAGATCAAAACTTCTGTCGGGACACTGAAAAAAATGCTCTGATTCGGCCATATCAATAGGAATAGAAAAAATTGTACCGTCAAAGTTGCTTGTTTTGCAAGTAAGCTTGAACAATTACCGTCCATGGGAAATTTATCAAAAGCAATTATGTGTCTTAGCTTTTTTTTACCACCATCCGAAAAAAGTTCCCTTTTTTTTTAATGCAATGCAAATATTACACAACGAAAGACTCTCGCTAGTGCGTTAATCGTCACTAAAGGGTCACCCACAATTGATTCATTGCGGACGCGTTGACGTAAATTTGACAGAAAACCTATGGGAAAACTGTCAAATTCACGCAAACGTATCCGCAACGTATCCGTTGTGGGCCAGCCATAAGCAAGTGTGATTGCGATGATGATGTTGACGAAAGTTTTGATGGATTCGCATGTTGCTAGGGACGTTGATATTAGTTTTCTCAATTGTCCAACTTTCCGGGTTAATCCGGTATACTCGAACGCTGTTTCCTTAGCGGCACTTATTTGCTCTAGATGGTAAACGGCACAAAGTGGATAAGATACTTTAAGGGTGAAGAACTTTTGAGTGGATTGAAATATATCAAGTATCGTTAGAGATTAAAATATTTAGCACTAAAAGCATCTTTTACCATGGTAACGAATTGGTCTAGCCGTGGGGATCCTTCGAGTGTTTCACGGTAAAAAAACGTCATGTCTAATCCAACTGTTCGTGCACTTGACTGTATTTGTCAAGCCGCACTACTAATTGAAGTGGTATAGTGTTGATGTTCAAGTGTCTCTCTGTGTGTAATAAAGTGATTTGCTATAAAAAATATGTTCAACGGACATCACGTTAAAATTAGAAAACATATCTTTTGAAATGGCACCACTGTTTCCATCCATTGAATTTGAGTTGTTTCGCCTTTCTTCACAACTGTCAACACATCCATGAAATGAAAACACGTGGAGATGGAGCCAATCAACACTTAGCAGGAAAGTGACAATCCGAGCGGTAATCAAACATTTCCACCGCATATTATTCGTATTCTAGGACGCGAGTATTTAAAAGTTTTTACTGTACAGTTGAAATCAGTGAATTGTTATTTGTTTTCAGGTCAGGTGGTTGGTCTCGAGTCGAGTTATTAGTACGAGACACTGAAGAAGTCTGCACATTGTAGACGAAATACGCGTATCGGTCAAGATAAGCAAAGGTAGTTGGAATTAAATGGAAAATACTAATTTTTCTTCTCATGATTACATTCTTGATACATTCAGTAAAATGGCGTCGAATCAAGTGGAAGTGCGCAAACGCATTTTGTACGAACGGCAGCAAAATCCGGATTTATCGGTACGCGATCTTGCCAAGATACCGAAAAGTGCCGTGTTTTGTGTTTGCAAATCATTTGATTAGCGCTTGACTGTAGATCGGAATGTTGGAAGGGGAACAAATCGAAAAGTTTGCTTCCGACAAATGGACAAGAAGGTGGTAGCCATTATTGAGAAAAATCCCCACCATTCTGTGCGACATGTGGCTGGCAAAGTTGGGAAGTCATACGTACAAAAAGTGCATCAGAGGCATGAAGGCGTACCAAGTAGATCTGTGCGTCGACGCCGACGATTTTATAGCGCCTCCGCCGCCGCCACTATTTTCGACCGGCGTGCCGCTGCATTTTTTTTTGCTCGCGCCGCCGGGCAATTTGAGGCGCGCCGATAAAAATTTTCACCGTATATGCATCCCTTCAGAAACCTGACTCTATTACTGATAACAAACTGCACAGGTGGAGAAGAAGTCTTTAATTTGTATTAGTGTAATGCAAAATACTGTCATTGTATTCGTGAGATGATGCACATCCTGTTTTTTCTAAACATGCGTGACGTAGATCTCCAAAAACAACAATTTAAACAGCAGCAAATCACAAGATGAAATCTTGGGTACTTTTTCAAACAGACGTATGTCATTTTGTAAACAAAGAGGGGAAGTAAGATTCAAACGTAAATTTCTCGAAACCCTTAGCACTTTCATGCAAACTTGGGCCACCAACACAGGGAATAACATTGCTTTACATGATTGTGATGCTACTTTATGTGAGGGTACTGAGATTTTCGAGAAATTTACTTTTGAATCTTACTTCCCCTCTTTGTTTACAAAATGACATACGTCTGTTTGAAAAAGTTTCCGAGCAATGTTTATTTTCGGCAATTGGTATAGTTATTAAAAGGTTTCAGCTGAAAAGTGCCTTTTTGTGCACTAAAAAGGATGCGGAAAAAAACTTAATCTGCTTTGTTATCATTCACTTGTTTTTGGAGTTTTACGTCACTACCCAAAATCATGGATTGTTAACCCATTTTTCGATACTAATACCGACAAACACCCTGCTCTTCACCCCCTGTATAGACCTCATTGGATGAGATGTGCCATTCAGAGGGTGTGCGTGTGAAACAGTGATCAGCTTTGTCGTTTCGTTCTAGAAACTTCAGTGTACATTTTCGTGTTTCGACTTTTGGCAATTTCGCGAGCGAGTTTGAATTTAAAAATAATGAAATGTCCGCCTTAAATGTCGAGAAAATTTCCATCACAAGTGTACATATTGATACCACAAATAATGGTAATTGAACCAGCGATGTGCACTAAAACATGTCAAAAATGGATCTACACATCATCTGCTTCCTGACAGAGTGTTTTGCAATGTATGTCTAATCGAAGCAAAACAAAAACTCAAACCTTCGATTGTCCTGAAATTAAAAATGGTTAAGGAAGCCTATCCCCTCGGGAATTTTGTTCAAGCATTTTGTTCTCATATAATTTCAAAGGGCTGAGATTGACTTAATTTTGACACGGAAATTAAAAAATCCAGCCACATTTAAAATGTGCTGGGAATGAAATCCAGCGGAATCATATTCCGAGGTATGAGGCTACCAATAATTGAGAAATGAACTAAATCGTGTAGTGAATACTGGCGAATAAAACCCAACTGTCTATCTATGCTAAGGTAATGTACTAAACATGGTTAGGCAAAGGTAACCTTCAAACTTTCATATTTTCTTCATATTGAACGAATCGGTAAATTTGTTTAATGTTATTTCATAATTTTGTCAAAAATAAAAGAATATGTAATGTGCCATCCAGATTACGAGCTCTATCACTTGATATAGACTCATGTCAATGTTCGTACATCTAGTTTTCACTGGAAAATACTGCATCTGACGGCTCATATCAAGATTCGCTATATCAAGTGATATAGCTCGAAATCTGAACGCTCGTAGTCTAAAACAAATAGAGTTTATTTCCACAACTAGATAGCATTTTGTTAGGCGTGTGAAAGTTCGAAAACCATCTTTAGCGATCAGTGTAAATTAACAGTGATTGGACATACCAGATTTCTGCATTGAATAGTCAAGACTGTATAAATAAGGGGTGTTTTATTAAATTTAATATAAACAAAGATCCTTCATTAGGGCCTAACTGACAAACGTAAACAATGACTTCTTCGGTAAAATTCTCATCGCACAAAAGCTACCCATGTAAGCCTTCAGTTCAATCAGATAGGTGAACTCTTCTTCTTCGAAATGACCGTGGTGGATTGATTAGGCGAGTTTTCAATGACGTTAACGTTTGTCAGTTACGCCCTAATGAAAAATCTGTGTCGATATATCGACACTAATATCACCGAAAGACAAAACATTTTTTTAAAACCGATTGCACTCATATTTTGCCAGAAGATTAACAAAGTGTAAATAGCAAGGGGTGAGTCGCTTAGAAAAGTGTGCCAGGCATGCCATAGTAGAAAATCTTACACCACAACAGAACATGTGTGGCACTTTTATGGCACACTTTTGACAGTTGTAATTTTCGAAGATATAACCCGGCAGGCCTGGAAAATTGACGTTGTCAGTTTGTGGTGTTGTTTACGCAGGAAACCCAGATAAATTCCGGTTTGTTAGTGGAGAAGTTATGTGCCTCCTGGATCTCGCGAATATTATGTGTAAAAAAAGAATCAATTTCACAACCGTCACATCCATCATCATTAAGCTGTTCGACGAAGATGCTGAACAGCACTTACCTGTATTGAACGAGAAAATTAGGCTGCATTTTGATTTGAAAAAGTGTATTTAAGATTAATTCATGACTTTGTCTCACAATCGCTTTCTGTTACCAGAGATAATAAGGACTCAGCCTTTGATACCTTTTTGAAATAGCTGAAAAACATTTAAATCAAAGTTTTATCTAGAGGTTGTGGATCGTTCGGGTAGAGGCGTTATGCCCCATTTGCTAATAGCATGGGCAAAGATCAAAGTTTTCATTTCCGATTGACGAGAGAGGAAACTGGCAAATTCTCAGCCTGATTAGGCATAGCAATAACCTTCATTCTCAAATGCCAGAATGCTCTTCAAAGTAACGATGTTGAACATTACGAACAGACAACAAGTGTAACTTGTCACCCTCCTGCTACAATCCCTCCTGCGCAGTGTGTAAGCCTCAGAAATGCCACCAGAGGAACATCTTTGGAGACTGCAAATCAGAGGGGAGTTGCGTCGCGTTCATAGTTTTAGCATGCGTGGGCTACAGAAAAAGCAGATAAATAAATCATAAATATGCAACATCATATAGGAATCCTCGCTCCTACTTCCAGCGATGAGCTTTTTGAGCTTCATTTGTTATTCAAGCATCACCAAAAGTTGCTTTTTCAACACAAGAGAATTAAAATTAAATTTCCGCAACAAAACCCTTGCCTGAGACCCAAATTGCCTGTAAAAATTTGAAAAAGCAAAACAAAACAATCGCCTGGTTGCCAGGCGTAGCCAAACCATAACTACAGAACTGTCAAGTTACCGTGGCACACCTGGGCACATATAGGCACCGCGATTGAAACACCAGGGATCATCGTAATGTATAGAGGCACAATAAAATAAATCGGCATGAGCGATTTTGTGCTTAGCGATTCACCCCTTGGTAAATAGAAGAATGTTGTGGCCGAGTTTCAAAATCTCAGAATTTTTAGATTTTTAGATATTTAGATTACTAGATTTTTAAATTTTATTATTTTTAAATTTTAGATATAAAGATTTTTAAATTTTAAGATGCTTAGATTTTGAGATTTAAAGGTTTTAAGATTTTAGGATTTTTATATTTTTATATTTTTATATTTTTATATTTTTAAATTTTTATATTTTTATATTTTAGATTTTAAGATTTTTAGATTTTTCGGTTCGAAGATTTTTTGATTTTTGGAATTTAAGATATTCAGATTTTTAGATTTTTAGATTTCTTAATTTTTAAATTTTTAAATTTTTAGATATTTAGATTTTTAAATATTTAGATCTTTAGATTTTTAGATATTTACAATTTTGGATTTTTAGATTCTTAGACTTTTAGATTTTTACGTATTTATATTGATGTTTATAGATTCATAGACTATTTGATTTTTAGATTTTTAAATTTTTATAGATTTCAAGAGATTTAGATTTTTAGGTTTTTAGATTTTAAGATTTTGAGATTTTAAGGTTTTTAGATATTTAGATTTATAGATTTTTAAGTTTTTAGATTTTTAGATTTTTAGATTTCTAGATTTTTAGATTTTTAGATTTTAAAATTTTTAGATGTTTAGATTCTTTTAATCTATAGATTTTAGGTATTAAAAACTAAACATTAGCTTTGAATCCCTACTGAGCCCTTGCGGCAAGTCAAGCCGGCCAGTTCAACGCAAAGATGTCTCACTTAGGGCCTGTGCAGAAACCACCCCCCCCCCTCTCCCTCCCCCCACGTACACTTTTCTCCATACAAGTTTTTGAATTTTTATATGGAGCGTAGACTTTGATCGAACCCTTCCTCCCCCCCCCCCCGCCGAAAAGTGTACGTGGTATATGAATAGCCCCTTACACATCAATATGAAGAAACATTAAAGACAGGCAAATTTTACCGATAGGCCGAATTTTAGATCCATAGACCCTCATTAGAGCACCTTCCCATTTGCATAACATTGACAATTTTATTCTATTTGGTAATTACTTATGTTTATGCTTCTGAAACTTGTTAGGTTTATTAATAAAGACATAAGCCGAATTCCCCGTCGACTTGTGACGAACAAACTCTATAATGTCTATAAAGTTCTATTAAGTCTCATATATTTGTAAACACACTGTTTCACGTCAATTCATTGACCTGAGTCGTATAACACTATGGATATCCGGGCTTGGATTGGAGTGATCCTTTAGTCTTAAAATTGCTCGTGAAAGCCAAACAGTTAAAAGGGATAAGCATGGGGAAATATTAAGGGGGTAATTTATGCCCGCAAGTCGTACAAAGGAGCTTTACACCATGTTTTTGCAAACATTTTCTTGTATCATAATGGACGACGAAACATGCGTACTCGAAGGCTTCAAACAGCTTCTGGTTCTGGATTTTTACACAGCAATGCAAAGGAACGCCGTTGTCGAACATTTCCGGATAAAAAAGGTGTACAAATTCCCGAAGACGTATTTGATTTGGCAGGCAATATGTAGTTGTGGTCGAAAATCTTAAAGTTTCCTCTCTACCGGCACTATCAATTAGGATGTGTACGAGAAAGAATGCCTGCAAAAGCGGTTACTACCGTTTATCAGAAGCCACGACTCTCCAGCTCTGTTTTGGTCTGATTTGGCCTCTTGTCACTATGCGAAATCCGTCCTGGAATGGTATAAGGTACAAGAGGTCAAATACGTGCCAAAAACAACCAATCCGCCTAACTTTCCAGAACTTCGCCCAATTGAGAAATACTGGGCTCTAGTTAAGCGGAAACTCTTCGAAACTAGGAAGAAAGCAAATGGTACCGATGACTTCAAGAGAATTCGAGAATTTTACAGAAAGACGGGTTAACATCTTAATCACCGGTTTCTAATGTAGATATAACTCTATTATTGTTAAATAAACAATCGGTTTTGTTCAATTATATGTAATTTTATTTTTGGCTGCTATTTTTCTGGTGTCCGAAATTCAACGTGGACAGGTTTTAGCAGAAGGCTCCAAATATCCATAATGAATTGAGGTAATCCAGATAAATATTAACCATTGTGACAGTGCGGAGCAACTGTTGAGGCAGTAAACGCAATTATTGCCCTAGTTTGAAAATAAATTTCACTTCTCCGCTGAAATGTACGTTGTCGCTGATCTTGACATGCTATACAGTAAGTTTGCTCTTAAAATCTATACACGGGAATAAATGAATAGCATTAGAACCTGCTATGATCAATTACAGCGAATTAAGTCGTCCACCGCCCACCACCTCAGCAGAGTCGCTACCGGCGAAACTCTACATTGCCAATTCCATTCACGCCCATGCCCGACCGGAGGCACAAATCGCCGACTCGTTGAGCGTGACTCGCTTCACCTGATGAAAACATTCTATCGAACGTGCTGTACATTCAAACAGCCGCATTCTACTCACGTGTGCTGCCAATCTCAAACTGGATCACTCATAAATTTTCATTTTGTAAATTCCGTTTCCAGGTACACATACGACATACTGCAGGAAATAGCCAATGATCTGTTATCGCGAACGCAGCTGCGACCAAAGATCGGCATCATCTTAGGCACCGGTCTCGGATCACTGGCCGATCAGCTCACGGATGCAGACTCCATGGACTACCAGACGATTCCACACTTCCCGGTGTCGACTGTGGACGGTCACGTAGGACGGTTGATCTTCGGCTACCTGAAGGGCGTTCCGGTGATGTGTATGCAGGGCCGGTTCCACTACTACGAAGGATACCCGCTGGCCAAGGTAAGCCAAAATCTCAACATCAAGTAGCTCGATTGGTCAACTTATCGATCTTCCCTCAACTTACAGTGCTCCATGCCGGTTCGAGTGATGAAACTAGTCGGCTGCAGTCACCTGATCGCCACCAATGCGGCTGGAGGACTTCACCCACAGTACAAAGTAGGCGACATCATGCTGATGAAGGATCACATCAACATTATGGGCTTCGCCGGTAACAACCCCCTGCAAGGTGCCAACGACTCGCGCTTTGGACCGCGCTTCCCGAACATGATGAACGCCTACGACTGGAAGCTCATCAAGAAGGCGAAGGAAATCGGCAAGGATATTGGCATCGAGAAAGATCTGCACGAGGGCGTGTACATCTGCCTTGGTGGACCCAACTTCGAAACCGTTGCCGAGCTGAAAATGCTTCGAATTTGGGGCGTTGATGCCGTGGGAATGTCGACGGTTCATGAAATTACCACGGCCGTCCACTGCGGAATGACCTGCTTTGCGTTCAGTTTGATTACGAATCTCTGCGTGCCGGAATACGATACGGAGGAAACGGCCTGCCACGATGACATCATGGGAATCGGCAAGAGTAGGGAACCGAGGCTGGTGGAATTGGTGGCTCGGGTAGCGAAACACATCCACATGGAACTGAAAAAGTGATGGGACCGCTCAGGACCTTACACCCGCAGATTGTGACACAATCGGTCGTCTCTTCTACAATTAGGACAATTATTCTTAAAAACTATCAACCCCAAATTCAGCGTCGAATTGAGTTCGACATTGATCATTATATTTTTCTCTACTTTTGAGATAAACTAGATCATAAGGCATTTGATATTGACCCGTATGGAAGATTTTAGTGATGTTATCATAACGCAATGTTCGGGTACATTCAATAACTCAAATCTCATTTGTGAGTTTAGTCTAGCCTAAGTCAGTTTCGCAAATAAAAAAAATCACCGCTGATTTTTTAGATTAAAAACGTGCTGCTTTTGATATAGGCGTTATCCATTTTAATATTTTAATATCAGTACAAATCTAACATTCCTGGATATGCCGTTAATCAGCCTTGAGCGATGTTCATGAAATTTAGTTTGAGTGTGAAGAAACACATGTGAATTTCAAGCGAAAGTTATGTTTGCCAGATCCTCTCAGGGAGATGTCACGGACGAGATTTGAGAATGATTTTCTGAACACTGACCATAAGATTAAAAATCGTTGAAATAAACTTTCCTTATTAACTGTAAATCGTAATTATTTTCTCGAGTGTTTTTTTGGCTTTTGCAAGATAATTGCTTTTCATAAATTTTCCATGGAAGGTAATTAGTTTTAGCTTACCTGCTATAAAAAATACTACGCCCTAGCGAGCGGCCTTCCGGCAGTTAACCGGAACATTCGCCATGGCGGATGAAAACAGGGTGTAGGCATGGTTTTGAGTTCTTTCTTCGTTTTATTTATCAATTCCTCCTCGGCTTCCGCGACAAAATTGTTGGAGTAGATCTTACGCTTCAGGTTGGCCCAGAAAATTTCGATGGGACACAGCTGGGGGACGTTGGGCGGGTTCACCGACTTGGGTACCACATCGATATTCAACCGCCCCATCTCCTCCAACGATCGCTTCGAGTAGTGGGCCGACGCCAGATCCGGCCAGAACTCCGCGTCTTCGCCCTTATGGCATTTCTTGATGAACGACGCAACTTCCGGCAGGTACAGTCCATCGCAAAATTGAGTGCACACACCTGCTGGACTCACATTTTCTCACGATTTCAAGACAAATATCACTATGCATGAAAATTCTGCTATGGAGTTCAATAAATTAATCTTGCAGCTGGTGATGGGTGCACACATAACATGCAAACTTTTACTCGGCTTTTTAGAATTGATCGAAAATATGATAAATGAGCCATTGGTACAATGTCGCAAAATTGAGTGTCCACGCTACGTGTCCTGTCAACATATTTACCACGTGGTGGATGATTATCAATTGAAAATTTCCGTGATGTTTTATAACAGTGTCACTATAGAGCATCTGTCAGCTGCTAGCAGAGTGGTCAAATTCATTGTTTACTGCAATTTCAACTTGAGTTCTAATCGAAATGGCTACAAAAGAAAGGAAACGGATATTATTACGCGAACTCAGGTGGCTAAGTCTGTAGCTGCCGTGGAAAGTCATTGCGGGAAATTGCTGAAATCATTGGTAGACCACATTCGACAGTATTCAAAAATTATCAAAAAGTGGAAATGCGAAAGAGATTCTGTGAAACATCTTGCCGGTAGAGGGGCGAAAGCGTATTCTAACGCCTGAGGATGAACGGCAAGCGGCAGAGAACATTACGAAAAAATCCTGGCTCACTTGCATTCCGAAGATTGGCTGTGGAGGTTGCTGACAACATTAAAAGACCCGTTAGTAGCCGATACCATCAGACGCGCGGCATAATTTGCCGCTATGGCCGAGGTTGCTGGAAAAACCGCTCCTCTCAAAAAGCAAACATCAAAAAGCGGCTGGAAGTTGCAAAAGAACATGTGGACAAACCTCAGGATTTCCGGAACACTGATAATTTTCACCGATGAAACAGTGAAGTGAATTTGTTTGGATCGAATTGGAAGGCAAATGTGGAGAAAGCCAAGATCGGAGCTGCAATCGCGAAAATTTGTGCCCAACCGTTAAGCATGGAGGAGGAAGCGTAATGATGTGGGGCTGGATGGCGGCTAGTGGAACCGGCACTATGGAGTTTATAGAAACGACCATGGATAAAATGAGGTTATCTCAACATCCTGAAACGAAATCTGTCAACCTTCGGTTCAAATGTTGGGATTACCACCGGAGTTTATTAACTTCCAGCAAGATAATGATCCCAAGTATGCCTCCTACGTAGTACACGTTGAGTGGTTGCTCTATAATGTCCCGAAAACAATCCTCAAAACTCCTCCCCAATCACCTGATTTAAATCCTATTGAGCATTTGTGGTGTGAGGTTAAGAATCGACTAAAAATGTTAACCCAGCAACAAATAAGAAGGATCTCAAATCGGCGATTCAGAACATTTGGGAGAGATATTCCATCATCGGTGACTAAGAAGCTAGTGGAGTCGATGCCGCGTCGCTTACAAGCCGTGCTGGAGGCCAAGGGAGGACACACCAAATATTAAATAATTTGTTTTTTTTTTATGTCTACGGGCATTTAAACTTGCTTTTATTAATAAAAAGTTGACTGTGCACTCAATTTTATGCGCAGGTGAGAATTGATGTTTTTCTTCTTTTTAATTTTTTTTGCTTCAATGAATTCATTTGTTATTGTTTTTATTTTGCCCGCCAATCATATGGATGAGAAATAAAGTTATTGTTAAACTATGATTGATGTCATTTAATTTCTTTTAATCCCCGAAAAACGTTACATTACTAATGAAACTATAGGTGTGCACTCAATTTTGCGACTGACTGTATTTCGTACTATAAATTTCCCTATTCACGGCAAGTCCGGAACGAAAGAAGAGCGGCTTTGACATCCCCTTTCCGCTGACACAGCAGCACCTTCTTGGGGAACTTGGTGTGTGAAATTAACTTCATCTCGGAGCTCACTTCTTTCGTGGGGGGAGTAAAAAACGAAGTGCCCTACCAGCCGTTGCCATCCAGGGTGAGATAGGTCTCGTCGTCCATCACCACCACCACGTCAAGATTCGTTGGGAAAATCGAGTAGACCCTCTTATTCAGCCGCTGCCGCTGTGTCATTGCCTGCAGCTCCAAAACCAGTGCACGCGATCCACTTCCTTACATGTATGTTAATGTTAGCCAGGTACTTTTTCACTGTTTGGCCGGTCGAACCTCCCGGCCAAGCGGACGCAGTGATGTAGCCACTTTTCCTTCGGTCTTTCTCTTCAGCATCCTTTGGAGCTTCTTGTCGCTCAGGCAGGGTTGCCACATTATTTTTCGTTCCCATCTTTTATTTTTGCCGAAAAAATCTTTTTTATCTGTGTTTAGCTGCAAAAATCTTGGTAAAAATCTTTACTTTACGTTCTGTGCTCTGAAAGGAGAACAGATCAGTATACGATTCATGTTCTCGGAGGAAATCGATCATTGCACTTAAGCCCTTCTGACAGGCCAGTAATCACATGATAATGAATCATGTGGTGTTTGTTTTGGTTACTAAATGTTCCAGGATAGGTGAACAATATCGGAATGGAATTAACAATCAATCATTGTTATGATTGTTGTGATGTTTATATTAGCTGATCAACTCCGCTTTTTCTCTTTTGGCATCCATGATGTGCGGGCGGTTCCGGATTTCGGACTTATTTAGATTGTATTGCAAGAAAATGCACTCCACTTCTTCATAAGAATGCGGAATTAGTCATTCCTAGCAAGTGAAAAACCAACTTCCCATCGTTTGAAATACAGACGTTTCCTTCAACAAGTTTCGAAGTCTTCTGATTCTTGCACCTCGTTGTTCTTGCCGCCCTTAGCTCACGAAAATCCTTTTCGATGGCCTGTTCCTCACCGTTCTCAAATAATTTTGGATATTGTTCAATAATAGAGTTGAACTCCTTCAAAGGGCGCAGCTTCTTGGGGTAAATGCTCGCTGCAGTAGTCAGAACTGGATCGTTCAGATCAAAGCATTTAATGATCTGTCCAATCAAATCGGTATAGAAAGCACAGCAGATCGAGTAAAAAAACATCCATCGAGAGTTCCGGATCGAAGAATTTGTTGTGCAGCTATACCGATGTATATTTTCAACTTCTTACGAAGACGTTTCTCGAGATCTGAAACCCCTAAATTCGTCAGTTGTTGAGGGCAAGCATTCTTGCAGAAATTTGCAAGAAGCACCATCAGCGAAAAATCAGCTAATTGCAGGATTGCATGTTCTTGAACTCCGTTGCTTTTGACTGGAAGATACGCTTTGTTGCTAAGCGGCAATACTAACAACAATCAATATGCAACTAGCGATTTTAAATTGGTTCACTGTTGTAGAGCCCCTAGGTCCGAAGTATCTTGGGCTTTGTTTTGATTAACTATGTTATTTTGACACAATATTTGAGAGTGTGTTGGTGCGAGTTGCGTTATTAAGGACTAATCATTAGGCTTGGGACAGAGCTAGGGACCGGTAGGGCTAGTACTTCCTGAGCCAAAATATATAATCATTTTCTTCAGGACAATCCAGCCGCTGATACTAAGCTCAAAAGGTGGAGAAGTTGCTGCGCCATCGGCTCATCATGATGATAACAACCAAACCATTGTGTCAATTGGATTAGAAGGCGAAACACAACACGAGCTCCGAAATCCGTTCCAAATTCCATTTGTAAACTGACTCCAGCTATAGCCATCTGGTAGCAGACGGATACAGAACTGTGTCATCTGGCATTGGGTCGTTGAGGGCGGCAGTACAAGTAACTGCAGGTATATCGCATTACTTGTTCCAGGTACACGTGCAGATGTTTGCATGCGTAACTTGCACAAAGAGCCAAAAATTGGCAAGTACGTTTGAAAATTATCAAATGAGGACAGTCACAATTCAGCAGTTTCTTGGCAGATTAGTCATATCTCATCATTACCTAAGCTCTATCTTGGTCATAGCCCACAAACCTTTTTTATGTAAACGATCTAAAACTGGTTATTAATTACGCAAAAATTTTATAGGTTTACGCACTGCAAGATTATATTGAAGCTAACAAAAATTCACGTTCGAAATAACTATGCTTCAAACAGCAAAAATAACAATCAAGAACATTTGTCTAGCTTCTGAAATATCCTCTGCATAAAGGCATAAAAATACTTCTAAATTAGGAGAACAGCATTTTTGTAGGAATCACCGAAAGCAATTCTGCGAAGTTTGTAGAGCAATCTCTTGTGGAACTTTGGAACAAACACTTCTTCCACGGAAAACCTGAAAAACAATATTGAAGTATTTTAAAGAAAACTATACGTAAGCATCCTTGTAGACACCCTTGACAAAATTTGAAAAAAAAATTCTACAAAAAAACCATTGCAGAATTTTTAAAGAAAAGAATTAAATATAAAGGGCGATACGGCAAAATTTGGTCAATATCAACTTGACGTATTTCTTTCAATTTTGCATTTAAAAAACCTGAACACCCCTCATTTTGAAGGTGTGTGTGTGTAGAATGTTACTCCTATTTTGATTTTGGAATTCACTCTTCAGTTGTCAAAATGCCGTCCAAGCAAGAAGAGCAGTGTATCAAAATTTTGCTCGCGCATCGCGAAAATCCGAGCTACTCGCACGCAAAGTTGGCAAAATCGCTAAAAGTTGCCAAATCAACCGTTACAAATGTAATTAAAGTGTTTGGGGAACGTTTGTCGACAGCCAGGAAGTCTGGATCGGGGGGAAATCGAAAACCGGAAGCCGCTGAGACGACAAAGAGAGTTGCCGGTAGTTTCAAGCGAAACCCTAACCTATCTCTCCGAGATGCCGCAAATAAGCTGGGTGTATCGTCTACAACCGTGCATCGAGCCAAAAAACGAGCCGGACTATCGACTTACAAGAAGGTAGTGACTCCAAATCGCGATGATAAACAAAATACGACGGCCAAGCGCGATCCCGGAGGCTGTACACGACGATGCTGACGAAGTTTGACTGCGTGGTAATGGACGACGAAACCTACGTCAAAGCCGACTACAAGCAGCTTCCGGGACAGGAGTTTTATACGGCAAAAGGAAGGGGAAAGGTAGCAGATATTTTCAAGTACACGAAACTGTCAAAGTTCGCAAAGAAATATCTGGTTTGGCAAGCCATCTGTACCTGTGGCTTGAAAAGCAGCATTTTCATAGCTTCCGGGACTGTCAACCAAGAAATTTACGTGAAAGAGTGTTTGAATAAACGTCTGCTGCCTTTCCTGAAGAAACACGGTTGTTCCGTACTGTTTTGGCCGGATTTGGCATCTTGCCATTACGGTAAAAAGGCCATGGAGTGGTACGCCGCCAACAACGTGCAGGTGGTTCCCAAGGACAAGAACCCTCCCAACACGCCAGAGCTCCGCCCAATTGAGAAATACTGGGCTATTGTCAAGCGGAACCTAAAGAAGACCAAAAAAACTGCTAAGGACGAGCAGCAGTTCAAGGCAAACTGGCTTTCTGCGGCGAAGAAGGTGGACAAGGTGGCTGTACAAAATCTGATGGCAGGGGTCAAGCGTAAGGCCCGGCAATTCGGATTTGGAAAAGCGGAAGCCTAACTGAATATTTTTACTGAATTTTATACTAATTGAACTTGAAAAAGAAATTTAATTTGATTTTTTAAATAATTGATTTTACCGATTTACACGCGTTTTCCCTTGACCAAATTTTGATCGTATCACCCTTTATGAGATTATGGAATTCATGCACATAATTTTTCTTAGATTTCTCCAACAAATCAGGATTTTATTCTAGAATTACATCAACATCAGGGATCAGGGATTCCTCAAAATATTTCATAACGAGAAAGTTTTAAAAACATGCTGATGCTATGCCAGAAGAAACTTCTGAAAGAATCCCTGGAGGAATACCTATAATTGTCTGAAGAATACCTTTAGAAACGCCGGAAAGAATATCTAAAGAAATGTCTGAGAACCTCTGAGAAATTCTATAAAATTTTCTTCAAAAGTTATCTCAAAAAAATCATAGGGAGAGCATTTGGGGCCACACACACAAATTATTTTTCAGACTGTCATTCGTCGCTGTAGTGTCATTGTCAATTGTTTTATTTTGGTTTGTGAGTCTAATCCTGGATCCTAAACTGTACTCATATTTTGAATTTGAGGTTTTTGAGTGGACGAACAATTGACAAAAATCTTAAAAATCTTGATTTTTCTCAAAAATCTGTAATCTTTACATACAGATATCTGTATGAATAAATTGAAAAAAATCTGTGTCAATCTAGATAAATCTGTACATGTGGCAACCCTGCGCTCAGGGTCGTCGGCTGTCCGGAATCGGGCTTTCTTTCGATGCTCTGATTGTTGTCTGATAGTGCCAAGATGTTGTAGATGACGGAGCCGGCATTCACAAAGTGCCGCACGATGTACGTTTTCGACGCGGCGGGGTGCCGTTCTTTGAACGCGCACACTTTTGAACGGAGTTGCTTCACTGTTTTTGCCATCACGGTTAGAGTTCGACTGATAGAGCTGTCAAATTTTGTCTGCTGACTCATGGGTTACTATGATTGATACTGCATGGGTAGTTTTGTCAGTGAGGGTGAAGGTAAACCCATAAAAAATCGGCAGTGTTTTGTCCCTTTTTTTAATGCATATGTTAAAAACAGTAGTCAATCAATTCGCTTCCCACCATTAGGTTCTCGCCGAGCGATTTCACAAACACTAGCGTGCTGCTTTACACGTATAGGATCGATTTGTTTATTGTTTTCAACCACGAGATCAACTGTCAGAATGTTCAGGTTGACAACGATTTGTTTTTTATTTTCAACCAGCAAAACGATTGTATTAGTGAAACTGCTTACTAATACTAAGGGCGGCAGAGAAGTCTATTAAAGAGAACAAATCAAGCCAAACATTGCATTAGGTCCTAAGTAATAATATAAACAAAATTGAGTTGAATGTCGATTTAGATAGAAAGCTGTTACTTTTTTATAAATTATTTTGTATTTATGCTTTATGATAAAAAAAAATGAAAGTTCACGCAAAAAAAACCGCAGATGAAACTACCATTTCGTGGTTTAAATTGAGCGCTAACACCAACAATTTTCACCTGACTATAAATACGTTTGATTTTACCATGCCTGCGATAAGATCAACCATGTTGCGGTTGATATCAATATAAGGTCTGTCAAATATACCACAAACGTTAAAGGTTTTACAATAAACATAGTAAATTTGACTGAAATTCCATGGTAGTTTTAAAAACAGGCGTAGTCGGCTGAAATGGTAGTTTTTACCTAGGGGCGCGACTCTTCCGGATTATTTTAGATTTAGAAAAGAAATGATGTTTAATCAAAATGTCTTGCCCAAACCGGATGAAATTTAGAAAATTCAAAAATAATCCGATTTAACCAAATTATCGGATTTTATCGAACGAAATGGTAATAAGCGATTCGCATCTCTTTCTAATCGACCAGTGTTGAGGTCATCGCTATAAAAGATAATCGACGATTTTTCAAGATTTCATCCGATATTTCGATATAGTCGATTTTTGCAAAGTTTCATCGAATATTGTGCCTTTAACTTATTTAAGTATATTTTGTTTAGAGTGTCCATTGGCAACATTGGCTGTCAGCTTGGCCAATCAGAAAAAAGGAGCGAAAAGCGCAGCGATGTGGTATCACATACCAGGCGAGTCAGTATTGTGGCGTGATGCGAACCTCCGATATGGTGCCACACCTCCACCACATCAGTGGGCGCCTGGCCTTAGTAATGATTGTAAAAACCGGAATAACCCACTAGCGCTTAATGATTTTACTCTATGTCCCTATGTTTGCATTGTGGCGCATCCAGTGAGCTGTACAGCGCATCTGATTTTCTCCACAGCTCCACTAGATGCGACACTTTACTGCCATATGGAAAAGCAGTTAAATTGATTTGCACGAGTGTTTTTTTCCGGTTTTGAACTGCAACGAGAATTATTCTTTAAATAAAAGGAAAAATGAAGTTGATTGTATACGGAAATGTGTGTTGTTTCAACCATTTTCTTTTTTTTTGTTTCAAACAGCAATTCAGTTTACATCACACTAAAATTTGTTTGAAACAAACCATTAGCGTTGGTAGAATCAACCAACAAATCTGTTTGTTTTCGTAGCTGCCATTATGAACGTACACGATCAAGTAAAATTAATCAAAATCGTGACTTTAATTCCTTTATCGAAATGAAATCCGATCAAATCGGATGAAATCGAGAGTAATCGAAAGTAGCAGAAATTATTGACCCATATTTAGATTAATGAGAGTTAAAAAATGAAAAATGGAAAGAATCATCGATAAATCAAACTTATCCACTATGAATGGATTAATGTCGCACCCCTAGGTTTTTACTACAAGATTTTTTCCTGTCTACGACCGATAACAAAACGTCCAATGAACCTTCTCAAGCTAAATAATGCGCCCCTTATAATGAACTCACACGAATACACTCTAAAATATTCTGTCAAAATAACACAGCAAATCAAAACAAAGGCGCAAATATGTGTAGCAAGGTGCTGGCTTCAAGGTGTACTTCGGACAAAGGGGTTCTACAGTGAACCAATTTCAAATCGCTAGTTGCATATTGATTGTTGATTACACCTCCAATTCCAGTAAATTTCCCGCTATTGTGTCCCAGCTTATAGATCATTACACGATGGTGTCATCAATGAAGTTTTGACAGTTCAGGGAGCTTGTTTACTGGGACTTAGAATATTTTTGGTAAGTGAGTTTGAGGTGGTTTGAGATTTTTTGCTCTAAATTTATTACGATTGGAGTTAAGTTGCCGTAAAACAGAGACCGGTGCTTATTTTTAAATCATTTTTGTACGATCTAATCGTACAGAATCAGAAAAAAGCCAAAAAAAATTTCGTTTGAGCGGCTAAATTTTTAACACTTTGTAAACAAGCTCCCTGAACTGTCAAAAAAGTGAGGTTAACACATTCCGTGCAAAGATCTATACCATCATCTTGTTTCCATATTACTTGTAAGGAGTGTATCGAATATAAGCTATCCACATACATTTGCGTTGTACGCATGTATTTGTGATGGTTTTTTATGCTCTGAACGATGCATGCTATGCGTTTGACTGTCAGCTTTCTTTTGTTTACTTGTTTGTGCGGTTCAAATTCTGCGTTTTCAAAATGTCGCGTATTGAAAAGGAAGTGAAAATTAAGGTTCCGGACACACGGCTAAGTGAGAAGGGTATTACTATGCGAAAATTGGCGAAACAGTTTGGAATTCATCATGCGAGTGTTAAAACCATCATTAATAAGTTTGGGGAACACTATTCTTTGGATGAGCTACCAGAAAGAGGCAGAAAACCCGGTTCTTCTAACCCGAAACTGGAGCAGAAAGTGGTATCTCTTATCATGAAGAACAAATCAATGTCAATACGTGATTTGACCAAAAAAGCAGGAACGAGTGTCAGAATGATCAAGAGGCGTATCAAAAGGCGAAACCACCTGAAGACCTACAAGAAGACCTACAAGAAAATCTCGAAACAAAGTGCAGAACAGAAGAAGCGAGCAGCAACAAGGGCCCGGAAATTGTATTCGAGTCTTTTGCAGCGTCCAGATGCATTCGTTTTGATGGACGATGAGACCTATGTAAAGGAGGAGGACTCAAAAACCCTTCCAGGTCCACAATACTTTACTGCCGTCTTTGGGGAGGATGTGAGCGATGCGAACAGGTCGATTCAAGTGGAGAAATTCGGTCGAAAGGTACTGGTATAGCAAGCAATATGTTCCTGTGGTTTGAAGTCAACCATTTTTTACACTACCGGAACTATAAATGCGGAAATCTATCGATCTGAGTGTCTCCAGAAGAGATTGTTGCCTTTGTATAAGAAGCATAGTACACCTCCACTGTTTTGGCCGGATTTATCGTCGGCTCACTATGCCAAAACCACTCTCAATTGGCTTGCGGAAAAGGGTCTAGATTTCGTTGAGAAAAATATCAATCCACCAAATTGTCCTCAGCTTCGACCCATCGAACGTTACTGTGCAATCGTGAAGAGGGTCTTCAAGAAGACTGGTAAGGCAGCTGGGAACATGCAGGAGTTCAAAAAAATTTGGGCTCAAGCGTCCAAAAAATGCGATGCAACACTTGTCCGGAACTTGATGAAGAGCATTCGATCCAAAGTTCGAAAATTCGTGAAGGAATAACTTAAATTTCATCCAGTCTTCTTTATGTTCAAGTTTAACCTCGTACAATAAAGGATCAATTTTTTGTATGAATAAAATATCGGTTTTCAACATAATTTGAAAGAAAGTTTGTGGATAGCTTATTTTCGATACACTCTCAGTAAGGTATTGATCAACCATTTGCTCCTAGCTCCTAAAAGGTGCTAGCCACCGACAAACCGACATGAATGACAATAGAAAATGTCGTAATGTTTCTGTTCAAATCATATTACTGACATCTATCTTCGTGTCCGCTGATAACGTTTACTGAGGCCATGCACACGCTTGGGAACTTGATAAGAAGGCTCGTGTCTTCTCATTTGATCTAGATAAAATGATTCTATAGGTTTTGCCAGATGGGATTGCTGCACATTTGAATCGGTCACTCTGGATTCTTGATCATTAGTCAAGATTGAGTTTCATGTCGGTTTGTCGGTGCTATAGCAACCGAGAACTTGATGGCCACCCCAGCCTTGAGCAGCATTTATGATTGATATAAAGTACCTACCTAGTCCCTTCCAAATGATAATGTGACCTATTAACCTGGAGCCAGCCTCTAGTAATTGGTGCCCCATTTACAAACACCATGAAGCAAGTTAGTGTAGATAACAGTTTTGAATATCGACTCCGCAAATTGTTACACATGTTTGAGCCTCATATTCCTGGTGCAGTTGAAAACCGGAATATAGCAGTCGCGCCAATCGATTTTACTCCCGTTCTATGAATTCAAACAGTGGCGCATCTAGTGCGCTGTATAGCGCATCAGATGCGCCATACAGCGCACTAGATGCGCCATTGTTTGGACTTAAGGAACGGGAGTAAAATCGATTGGCGCGACTGCTATATTCCGGTTTTCAACTGCACCAGGAATATATAAACGAACTAATTAAAAAAAGCTTAATATTGACACATAGGTAGCGCAGCTGTAGCATTATTATTCATCATCGCACATAGAGTGCACTAATTATCTGCATCGCACCACCCTAGTATGTTTACGGGTGCAGTGTCGGCAAAGCAGAATCCTTATTTATTTTTCTTCATCGGTTTTGTTTTGACAGCTAACTTTTTTACGCTTTGCGCAAGCGATCGCAAAAGTGATGTTGTTTGGAAGCCTAGCGAAAATTTAATCGTATATTATTTTATCAATTAAAATGTAATAACGCAAAATCCAATTCAATAATTCGGAGCAAAAGTCGGATTCATCAATCCCATCGTTAGTGAATCGAAAAATCTTTCAAATGCGAACAATCAGCGTGAAAGGTTCGTGGTTTGCAATAATCCAGTTTTCCATATTTATCGATTTGTTTGATTGACCTTATTTTTTTGTTCGACGTTGCAGCAGCGTATTATGCCTAATAGTGATTCGTCCGGTGGAGTCTACACCCCCATTCCGCAAACGACTATAACCGATTCTGAGAGCGAAGAGGATTTGCTACAACGGCATCATCAGACCCATCACCAGCAGCGAGTGGCCGCGGTACATCATCATCAAAACGGTGGACGATTCGGAAAGAGTCTAGTATCGACAACAACCACGGCAATTGCAATGAACGGTATCGGGGGACCACCGGGTAAGGCGAAGATGCAAGGCAACAATCGGAACTATGCGTTCGGCGCTGATAATGGAACGGCAATTTGCAACAGCTTGTATAACGGGATGGCCAGTCCGAGCGATGTCGAGGATGCCAGTGGAGTGTTTCATCCGGATAATGTTGCGATTCTGCACGAAGCTGGAGGGATTAGCGAGAGGAAGATGTCCTTCCCGCGAAAGTGTTGCTTTGTGGCATCGTTGGCCGTTTGCTTCCTCTCGTTGGTGGTGTTTCTTTGGGTGATTCCTTGCTCGGACGAGTTTGCCTGTCCGGCGCGAGCGGAACGAATTAAGACGCAAAATTGGATTCGGAACTATGAGAAGATTGAGCTGAAGGGAGTTATCAACGTAGTGGAAGGAGTTCGTGGTAAGAGTAAGAATTTGATTTTCATGTACCGCGGAGATAAGTTGTTCCCGGAGTTTGAAGACTCTTACAGAAGACGGAATGGCATAATTTCGTTGATTGGAAGTTCTGGGAAAGTGGCTTGGTACGATCAGATGGTGAACGAACCGAAAAGCATCGACTGTACGTTGATCGATGCCGATTTGAATGGATCGCCGGATTGCTTGGTGATGGATGAATACGGCCAGCTGGAATGCATCAATCCTTTATCGGGCGAATGGATCTGGCATTCGCCGATCTACGATCGGAAGAGTATTCTGAAGCAAAATGATTTGCTGGATTTCCCTTTGGTTATACCGGATGTGGATGGGGACGGTGTGAAGGATTTGTTTTTCATCACGAGTTATGGGGAGTCGAAGCACAACAAATTTGTGATGATATCCGGAAGAAAGGGTGAACTTATTGGCGATTCCCATATTGTGAAGGAGTGCATCTATGTTCACAAGCTGATGATCGACCCGGAGTACAATGTCATGTTCAACTGCGTCAAGGAAAAATCAGAGCAACAAAGATCCAAGCCCCTTTCAGAATTGTACAAACTGATAAAACACAAGGCATTAGATATGAAAAAGATCACAAAGAAGATCGATCTACCGCAGCACAAGTTCTTCGGCCAACGAAAGAACACCGAAAAGCAAAGAACAATTACTGCGGTCGGGGGCAAACAGCTGGTCATCGAGAACAGAGGAAAATGTCCGGAAAATTGTACCACCTCCGTTTTGCTGACGGTTGAATCCACCGGGACGGTTCTTTGGAACGCGTCCAAACGACAGCTGTATGGAATGCAACCTGTACGGTTGACATTCAACAACTTCGGCACGGACAATCGGTCTACAATTTACGGCTTCGTGCTCAAGTTCTGGGAATGGAGTCTGGACGAACCGGACAACCATAGCACTCGCGACAAGCGTTCCACCAAGGAACGGAACCTTTTCTCCCATCTTCTAGTCAAAAAGCAAACTTGGGTCCTTCCAGATCATGACAACGGTCCCGAGACGGGCTCCAAAGTTCGACGAAGCGTAAATCAAACCCTCCGCCCCGGTACCTATAAAACGCGAATGCGCTATCTCAAAGAATCCGTAACGCTGATCATTTTCAATTCCACTCACTTCAAAATCGAAAACACCAGCCAATCGAACGTAATTCAGTTCTGCCGCGAGAACGTCAAGGACAAGACGGATATGATATGCCAGCCGGATCTGAACTATCAAGAAAACTCCCTTCTCATTGCAGACCTGGATGCCGATGGCTCGCAAGAGCTGGTGTCTTACTATTCAACCTTTGTCAAAGCGGAACCGGAAGCGGGTGAACGGTCTGGAATGAAACTGAAGACGTTTGTCCAGTTGCTTCGACTGGAGTCCGAGCTGCCCAAGTTGTACAATACCATGGAACCGATCAAAAACATTACGGTCTAGTGAGAAGCTGTGAGCAAGGCCGGTGGAGGGGTTGTGGGGGTAAAGTGCTGTGTGATCTCATGCCTAGTCATACTTTTAGTAGGGTTCTTGAGCCTAACGTTAGAAAGGAGAATCTCAGTTAGTGTGTGTTTTATCGTAGAAAGCGGAAGTACACAGTTGTGAAACATTCGGACCAGTTTGGACAAAATATTTAAGCTCACAAAAAAAAAAATACGTTGACTGTAAATTTGTACCGCACCATCCATTTAGTCTGTAAATTAGATGTGCACTTTTAAGCTATATATCAACCGCGAGTTACCAACTATATGTAAGAGAAATCCAAACCAAAGCAAGTATATGTTAGTCACTATTATTCGTAGGTGTGCATTAGCAGCAGTATTATTATGATAACAGTTTGAAATACACTCTCCTATAGATTAGAGTTTGCTGGTTGATTATTTCGAAAGAAATAGCATCTTATTCTTTTTAAGTTAAATGAGTGAGATCGAGGAACAAAGTGATTCATGGATTAAGATTGTATATTGTAAGGATGTAAACTCCAGTGCGACGTCTGTGCTGGATCTACTTTTCATGTGCCGACGAGAGCGAGTGTTTACACGAGATCAACTAGATCAAACACCCAAACGAGAGCTAGAACTGCAACGATTAGCTGCACTCACTACAAGCTGAATCACTACAAGAAAGGCAAGAAAAGAGGAAAGGAAAGTAAAAGAATGACAATTGAGGACAAGCTAGCGCTGGAAATGCAGTGTATCGAGGAGAAGTTTCAGATATTGCAGGCAGGACTTGAAGGGGAAGACGACAACCGGAGTGTACGAAGCGTTCGAAGCACAGTACAGAACCGAAAGAGCCCACGTCAACTACTGAAGCCTTTTCGAATCATCCGTCTGACACGAACAAGAATAACGGCAGAATCGTCAACACATCCGAAGACGGACGGCCCACAACAAACGCCCAGCTGTATCTAAGGAATGTATCAAAAATAAGCTATTCACGTACATTTGCATTGTACGCGTGTATTTGTGATGGTATTAATGTGTTCATCATAGCATGCTGTGCTTTTGACTGTCATCTTTCGTTTGTTTACTTGTTTGCACGGTTCAAATTCTTTGTTTTCAAAATGTCGCGCATTAAAAAAGACGTGAAAAGGGTGTGCGACAATTGCCAAAGCGCTTTGGAATTCATCACGCGAGTGTAAAATCCATCATAACCAAGTTTGGGCGACACTGTTCTTTGGATGAACTGCCAGGAAGATGCAGATAACCCGGATCTTCCAACCCTGAACTGAATTAGGAAGAGGCTGTTCTGATTCGGAAGAACAAATCAATGTCGATGCGTGATTTGGCCAATAAAGAAACCACCGTCGGAATGATTCAACATATCAAGAAACGAAACAACCTGAAGACCTTCCTTTTTTTTTTGTTGGGGCGTAGAATCACTGCGTCCACTGAGTTGAACTTTTGTGATATACCCCTGTTTACTATACTAATTCGCATCTTAAAGCTAGATCACCATTTGTCAAGTGACCAGCCTAAGACGCGTCTCCCAGTCAGGCAAAATTGAGTTTATAAAACCCACCACCTTACCAGGATTTGCAGTCCAAATTTGTTTAGGTTGCATATACTGCCGTTCTACGCATAATTGTCCCATCTTCTATGGGGTTCCCTATATAAATGGAACAGTTATGCTTTCGGCATATAACTGTAGAAATTTAGTCTGCTCTGTACACAGCACAATACCACCAACCCATGGAATAGTACTAGAATAATTAATTGACGAATACAACAAACATAAAACATAAAGAAGACGAAGATCTCTGCAATCAATTAATTGTATCAAATGTAAACATTAAAAAAAACGACAATAGACACATTACATGCAAAGCAGATGTTCCGAGGTTTCACGTTCCATGTTACAGAAACGACAGATATCATTCTGAACCTGGCCAATGTTTTTCAAATGATATCTACTCGGGCAATGTCCGGTTACTAGGCCAGTATAGGTACAAAGAACTCTCTTATTGAGCTCCAGAAGCTTTTTACTAATTGTAACATTTGGAATTATAAACCTTTTCGCTTGAGAACACTTTGTGGTGACCAAACAATTGGTCATCACCCTTTGCTCTTCCCAAGATTTTAACTCCATTTTTATGGCACAGTATGATATACCGCAGAATGGTTCTGGGCCAATAAACTGTGCATTTGAACCTTGTTTAGCAAGCTCGTCTGCCCTTTCATTGCCTTCAATGCCACAGTGTCCCGGAACCCAGAATAAATTTACCGAGTTCTCTTGGCACACCTTTCGCAATGAAAGAATGCATTCCCAGACAAGTTTGGATGTACATTTATAATTACTTAACGCTTTGAGTGCCGCTTGGCTGTATGTAAAAATACAAATATTTGCATATCTATATTTTCTCTTCAGACAAACGTTAACACATTTTATTACAGCAAAGATCTCCGCTTGGAAAACCGTTGGATAGTTTCCCATCGCCACAGACATTTCTACCCCAGGGCCGAAGATTCCTGCTCCCGTTTTTGTTCCAATTTTTGAGCCATCTGTGAAGAATTTTATGGAGCCATGACGAACAGTGGGACCTCCGACTTCCCAATCTATACGTGACGTTCCACATATCTTGTAAGGGATGTCATGGTTTTCCACAGGCTTCATCCAGTCTGCATTCATGTACATCACTGGCCCATTTTGAAAGCTTTGAAAATGAAATGCTCAGGTGACCGACTAAATCACCAGACATGAAAGTTTTCAACCGTTTAAGTCTAAGCATACTCTTTTCCGCTTCTAGTTGCACGTATTCGTGCAAAGGCAGCAGATTTAGCATTGCATTCAACGCATGTGATGGAGTGCTGCGCATCGCTCCTGTTACGGCAATGGACACTAGCCGTTGAAGTTTTGTAAGCTTTTTCTGTGCAGTAGCCTCTTTTGTTTTTGGCCACCACACAAGAAAAGCATACGATAGTTTTCGACGTATTATCGATGTATAAATCCACATTATCATTTTTGGTCTTAGACCCCATGTTCTGCCAGATGTTTTTGAGCAAATCCAGAAAGCACTGGCTCCCTTACCGATCACACACTCAAGATGAGCATTCCAGTTCAGTTTGGCATCCAGTATCACTCCTAAGTATTTAACCTGTTCACTAAGATGGATCTTTAATCCTCCTAGCTGAAACGCTTTTAGACTAAACTTCCTTTTCCTAGTGAAAGGTACAATTACTACTTTTGCTAGATTAATGCTAAGGCCCTCCTTGATACGCCAAGACTGGGTAAGTTTTAGGGCCCATTGCATTCTTTCTGAAATGATGTTGTCAAATTTTCCCCTCACTATAATGACTATATCGTCTGCAAAACCTACAACCTCGAAACCTTTTTCCTCTAAGCTTCTTAGAAGCTCGTCTACAACTAAGGACCACATAAGTGGTAAGAGGACTCCTCCTTGGGGACAACCTTTCGTTGCCCGTATTGTAATAGACGAACTTCCCAGCTCTGAAGTGATTTCTCTTTTTGCGAGCATGGTATGAACCCAGTTAATTATGGCACGAGCCATAGATGAATAGGAAGCGTTGTCGAAAGCGTGTGTGTTGAAGACCTTCAAGAAGCAGAACATTGCCAAACAAAGTGCAGAACAGAAGCAACGCGCAGCAACAAGGGCCCGAAAATTGTATTCGGGACCGGATGCATGTATTTTGATGGACGACGAGACCTATGTCAAAGAGTACTCCAAAATCCTTCCAGGTCCACAATATATTGGACTGCCGTCGTAAGGGAGGATGTAGGCGATGCAGACAGGTCGATTTCAGTAGAAGGTCTGGAAACAAGTGAGCAACATTCCAACACGAGGGAAATATGCCACTTGATGTGGAAATCTGGAACAGACGATGCAAGGGGGCCAGCAGAATGGAAATGTATTTCTTTATAAATACTGACGGAACTTCATCTGGGCCAGTATTGAAGGTTGACTTGAGCTGCGATGTGGCATAGGAGATCATCATAATACTGATATCGATTGACCCAAATGAGTGACCATGCAGAAGAACGTTGTTCGTAGTCGCAGTTATCTGATCGGCAGTAACATTTTCGTCGGTGAATATGCTGGTAAACTTGATCGGAAACAAGCGGCAAATATTCTGAGGAATGGAAGCGGTTTCACCGTTCAAGACCATGGACGATGGAGATGTCGGACGTGATTTCAGCTTTCTTTGGACACTTTGTTGGCATCGTAGTGCTGGTTCTACTCTTGGGCGATTTGAGCTTTCTTAGTTCCTTCGTCTGCCACGGATGAAGAGAGTCTTTCTGTCAAATAGTTTTCGGCACATGCCTGTCAATGACGTACGCTAAGACATGAGAAAATGTGAGGGTGGCATTGTTAACGTCGTCAGCGTCCAGAATTGTATCCCAGTCTATGTTGGCCAGCACCTCGGTTATGCTACGGGGGTCAGCTTTCCGGAAATCATACGACACAGGTGCTGGAAAGTCAGCATAGTTGTTGTCGAAACTTTCAGGTATGGAAACGACTAGAGGTGGATATGCTTAACCAAAGGGACGGGGCCATAGAGATAAACGGAGCGGTGTCTCGAGTACTTACAAAACATAGGTTCAAGCTGCCTGTGATTTTTGTTCACTACGTTGTTAATTTAGGAGAGTGTTGCCACGCTATAGCAATCGAGAAGATGTGAAGCTTCTGAATGAAGCACGGATCTTTCGCAGTAAGGATGGAGAAAGCCACCGTGAGACGATTTCCACGAAATACCAGCCAAATTGAAGTCACCTAGCACCATATACTCATCCGTTGAAGCCGAGTTTCAACTAGAGAGAAAACGGAGCGGTAATGCGCCTCAATGAATTCGGTATCACGTGTCCGATCAGGTGGAATATACACAAGCACTCAGAAACAGTGTTCTATCCAATAGTTTAACAGTGAGCCAGATCTGCTCCAAACATTCCCATTCGCTATTTTCGATAGGTTTCGCTTTCAATTCGCAACGAACCGCTAGTAGAACACCACCTCCAGTAGATTTTCTGTTGTTGTTGGGATTTCTATCGCATCGGAAAACCTCATAATCGGGTCCATCGAGCCAAGTCTCGATCAGGACGATAACATCATAGCAGCGAGCAGCGGTAGCCAAACAGTAGTCAAGGACATAAGAATTAATTCCACCGACGTTCTGGTAGAAAATTATGAGGTCCTGTGTACGGCAGACGGACGAATTTGGTTGAACGGATTTTCTCCTTCCTAACGCCTGGAGTGAGGCAGCTCACACAATCGGTGACAGGTTCGGAACCATCAGGGATAGCAGACGGCGGAACTAGAGTTGCGTACGACGTAGAAAAGGCGATTCCGGCATGTCAACTTGCAGGTGAGGACGAGGAATTGGATGCACTGGAATTGGCAACAGCATCAGGCTGTGAAAATTCACGTTCATGTTTGAACTTGCCTGACGTAGCAAGTTGGGAGACACCCAGTCCACATCTATGCTCAAGGCCAGGACGACTAAGAAGAACGCTGGCTGCAACAGGCTCGACTGAGTTAGAGGAACTGGGGACTCCCATATTGTTTTCTACGGTGCGTCCTGGGTGTCCATAATGAATATCGTCCAATTTAGAAGCATGCTATGTTGTCTGATGTGCGTTCGGTGATGTCAAAAGCTCTTGTTGAGAATGGGCGGACCATAGTGTGCTGGAATTCGAACCATAATAAGGCAGCGAACGATCGAGTAAGGGTGAATGGTGCAAATTGTACTTGGCTGACGGAGCAGGTTGGGAGACCCCCAGTCTACATCTAATCCCAGGGCCAGGACGACTACGATGTACGCGTCCTGGATGTCCATAAGAAGATAAATTTGATCTAGGAGTGGTGATTAGATCTCGTCCGAGATGGAAGGTGGATTGGCTTGTGATGCTGGAGTCACAAAAGGGACTGGTGTGCGGACAGGTGCTGCCGTTCCAAAGGGGGTTTCGACTGGAGTGCCAACATGTGTTTGAGCAACGGTAATCGACACAGCAGGAGAAAGCCAAACAGTTTTTTTGTTTGACCTTCAAATTCTCTAAAAACAATTCCTTCTGGCCAGGTGCACGAACGCCTACCTTGAATGATACGAAGTTCATCGAACTAAGGTCAGCACCCCTCTTCACCAACGATACTACTTTAATGGGTTCACGGGTTTGGAGGCCATCACGAGCATCTTCTTTCACACTAGGGTGGAACCGGGATAGATACACCCAAAATAAATGAATATGAAGAAGTTCAAAAAAAAAACATGGGCTAAGACGTCCAAAAAACGTTATGAAACCTCGTATGAAACACTACTTCTTCGGAACTTGATGAAACAAAAAAACTTCGGAACTTGATACAAACAATATTTTGCAATTTTGTGAAAGAATATTAATCTCATCTGGTCTTCACAATGTTCAAGTTCAATCCCGTACACTAAAGAACCATCCATTTGTTTGAATGAAACATGATTTTTTAAGTGGTTTGAAGGAAAAATAGGTGGATAGCTTATTTTCGATACAGTCCTTATATTTTCAATCACACCAAGTTCAAGCGGTGCAATTAGGATAAGTGACCTTGAACGCACGCACACTACAGCGCCATTTAAAACAAAGGAGTGCAAGCAAGAAGGAAAATCTTTTGGAGGAAAACAAACCATCATTCCTCTGCATGTGCTAGAAAGGGAAAGATGATTAAACGTCAAAAAGCCTAATATGCCAAGGGTATCCGGCTTCTATTAGAACGTCAGCAGCATCGAAGGCGGTGGATTCAGGTATAGGTACAGCCAGTTACGGGTCTAACAGCACTGGAGATCTTTCCTCCTACTGCCCGCCAGTAGAATTTATTTCCGACAACGAGCTTGACCATTTCTCCTCTTTTCGAGTCATATTTCAAATCATCATCAACAGCACGGAGGTGATCAGCAAGCTGCAGAGAAGTATAGGTCAGCAGCAATTAAACCAGCATCCAGGTTCCAGCACCGTTTATGATAGCTGTTTTAAACCGATGGTAACTTTAGCTAGTGGTAAGACGCTCACAACCAAGGTATATTTTCTGAGACCGCTCCCCTAGTACTGAACAAATTACATCTTAATTTCATTGGCTCTGGCGGTGGGATGGTACCTAGTTTTATATTGGATAAAAATGTAAATGACCAATACACAAAGTCTGCCCAAAAGTACCCCCAATTTTTTTTTTTTAGTTCCTTGATTATTGAGATTTTCATCCTTGGGCTGGTTCATCTCCCATCGTAGTCACTAAAATACCTTTTGGGCATTTTCGTAACTTGTCCGGGGGTGAGATTTGAACTCGTGACTTTGACGTGAGAGGTAAGGATGTTAACCTCTACGCCGGGGTCGCCCCAAGTACCCCCAAGTAAACACGCAGTTTTAATTAATTAAGTCGGTAAAATTTTACTGGGTTTTCAAACAGCTGAGAATTCAGTAATCAACCGAGCTTTATTTTGCTTTGCTGAAAACTCCGTAAAAGCACAAACCGTGAACCGTGAACACCGCTACTGACTTTTTCGGTAATTTATTTGTTTCCCTTCAGTTAGCTGGGTTTTACGGTATTATTGTTTTTTTCTTTTTGAAAAAGCCAGCCGTTTTTCTGATTTAATGAAAATAAAATTAGCTTTCTTAAAATTTAATGTACATTTAATATTAATGTTCACATCATCTTCTTCAACTGACGAAATCTCTCTCTGGATGCGTAGGATGCATTTAATCAGTTTGATTTTGGTTTTGAATGTCTGTAAATCGTCTTCTTTCGGACACTGAAATGTACAAGAAAATAAAGTGTTAGAGACCATTACAAACTACGTATGGCGCTTGTTTATGAAAACACGATAAAACAATTTAAAATTACTACAATGAACGCACTGAAGGAAAATATAAAACTCCAAAAAATTTCGCATGTATAAATAGTTCCAGCAATCTTTCTTGGATATCAAGGCATGATACTTTCGGTTTGATTCGATGTTCTTTTTTATTCAAATTATTCTACGTACGAGCAGAGTATATCCAGAGCGTCCTCCCTTAGCTCAGTCGGTAAAGGCGCAGCTACAAAGCAACACCATTCTGGAGAGGTGGCTGGGTTCGATTCTCGGTCGGGTCTAGGAATTTTTCGTTAAGGAAAGCTTCTCGACTCCCTGGGCATAGCGTATGATTGTACTTGCCACACAATCATACTAATGCAAAAATGGTAACTGGCATCGAAAGCTCTCAATTAATAAATGTGGAAGTGCATTTAGAACACTAATTTGAGAGCAAGCCATAAGCTTATTGTGAAATCAATAAGCTTGAAATGCTAAAAGAAGAAGAAGAAGACGAGCAGAGTATGCACACCAGAAAACAACGCAAAGGAATGACAGCTCAAGGAAACTTTGTGATGTTTCGTAAAACGTTAATTTAACGGAAAATTCAGTACTCTTTTTTCGTGGTTCATACACTTAAAAATTGAGGGTTGGCTTATTATCTGTCAACCGCCATGCGCCATATTGTTTTCATTCGCAAGTGGAGTAGTTCGTATGTTGTTTGTGAAAAAACGGTAAATTAACAGTGAAAATTTACTTATTTGTTCCATTTTAACTTGAAAAGACAAAACCTCGTCAACCTACCCCCAATTCACCCGATTCATTGCTGCTTCTCTCCATCCTCGGTTGCGCCCTTCGCTCTCTTGGTTTACCTGAACGACCCTCGCTTTCTTGTACCAGCTGGATTCGACGCAAACACCATCTTTGCAGGGTGCCTATAGGCATGAAATATTCAATATTAAGATGAAAAAAAAAACTTAAAAAAAAACCTGAACAAGGAAGCTGTGATTAAGAAAACTTGATGAGGCTACAGTATTGTCTGAAAGCCAATGCAAGACAAGCAGTTCATTATCAGCTTCTTCGTTCGACGTCGGTGCCATAAATAATGATAACACTACAAACTCTTTTCGGACGACCATCAGAGCTAATCGTACTGTGTCTGTTAAACAGGGTCCGATCTCCACCCGCGCTAAAGGCAGACAACCAAAAATTATTATCAGTTTCGGTCTCGAAGTTAAAAATTTCTACAGCCTTCTACAATCAATCGGTATGGCCCATTGAAAGCCCCTTCTACGGATGACGTAGAGAAACGCGATCGAGATAACGAAAGGGAAGCAACTTGGAGGAGTCAAATAGTCTGTATCGTTCAAATCCTTGCCCAATTTGTAAAAAGGAATGCCACAAGGTTTAGGGTTGCAGCATTTTCCTAAGGCGACCATCGAAGACCGTTGGAAGTTGATTCAACAGGAGAATTGGTGCAGGCGGTGCTTGATTGGTTACGGAAAATGGCCATGTAAAGCAACAGTATGTGAAGCGACTGGGTGTACAAGCAAGAGTTATCGATTACCAGGGATGAACTATCAATCACTGGAACTGTAGATGTTCACCGTCATCAGTCCCGTCCAACTCTTTTTCGTGTCGATCCAGTCACTATTCATGGGATATCAGAGTGGAATGAGAAGATCTGAGACAAACTCTCGACTGCTGCAAGTGGAGATAACAAATGCCAGTGGCCACAAACATACTTTGAAGCGTGTGCAAACGGGAGAACCTTGATTTGCCACTCCAATACTCAACCAAATAATCCTATGAATTTCATAAGGTTCAACTTATGAGCATTAGCATATACAGTAAATCAACCCTAAATCTGCATTTCAGATGCTACAAGCTTTATAATAGCGTTATATATGCATCTTGAATGTTATATCATAGAAAACAGACATTGATGTCCATATACCTTTTCTCGAAAAACGTGTGTAAAAGTTAATATGGGCAGCCGGTATGAAAAGCAAGAGCAGAGAAAAACAAACAAAACTTTTCAGGTTATGTGCTAGGCTTTGTCTTGATAAACATTGACATGAAAGTTATCGCACAACTGCAGCGCCGCCTACCAGGAGCATAACGACATACATTTGAAATGTCGGTTTAAAGTTTTACACAAGTAGCAGATCGAAGATGAACGTCTGCTCTCTGTGGTTATGTGTTGTAAAGTTGAATTTCATATGCTATTTAAATGCTTGTAGCCTGTAATAAGCATTTCGAATGCAAAATAGCATTAATGAAGCATTATCATAGCATTGCAGTAAAGCAGCCGTATATTGGGCCAAAAGCGGCATTTATGTTGCATGTAAGGCGACTTAACTGCTTGATAGGCTGCCGTAAAGACGCTTTGGAACAGCTTATTGGTTACCTGGGTTATGAATGAATTATTTCTCACACGACGTTATTCTTGTACGCCTTTAAACTGTTGTTGATGTACTAGTGGGCAAATCACTTGACCCATAACCTCAACGTTCAAGGTACGAATCCAGGTTGCTTCATATTTTTGTTTTTTTTACTTCATTATATTTCATAAGATTTTTTAAAATTCATACTGATTTCTTATAGCAAATAATCATAATGCAATCTTATGAATATCGAAAGTATATTTGGCTGAGTGAATAGTTGCCGTACATGATTAGAACTTGCGAGGTGTTCCAGTGGCTATAAAGCGCAGTGCCGCGAATTCTGATTGGTGGGGATAACGCCAACCTGTTACTCACGCTGAAAAAGAGAGAAGGAAAGCAGATTGAAATGTATGTGTGGTCACACATAGTGGTTATGTGTACACATAGGAAGTATGTGTGGCTACAAATAGATATCATTTGTTGGTCTAATTGCAAAAATTCATGTGTGGGACACATCGATATTATCATTACTTTTTTATCAGTGCATATCTGCACCCGATCATCTGATGACGAACTTCACGATAAGGTCAAAGAATTCAATTCAGTGGAAAGTATTTTCTGATAGCCCGTCTATGGCTGAGCAGTGACTTAAATGTCTGGAACATCGACTATGCAAAAACCCTGAGCTTTACGCCAATATAAAGATTAAATTAATATTTTTGGTCAAATGAGCTTACGTTCTCAAAATGCTTCCACCTTTCTTATGTGTTCTAACCATCTTGCGATTTATTCCATCTGAACGAAAAATACCACAGGGGAAGGTGAGCCATAAATCAAGCATCATATGTGAAAAGTGTCGATTACCAGTTTTTACCCACTACTTGAAACAGCGCATATTTCCTTGGTCTTTAGACTCGTGTTCTGAAATCTTCTCTATAAAATAAAAAAATAAAAAAAAAATATTAAAATTTAAATCAAAATTACAAATTACAGCAATACATAAGATTGCTTCCAATCACACGAATCTCCACTCACCACATTCGACCCCTCCCGTTTGTAGTTCGCCAATTTGTACCATAAAATCGAGATTCCAATTGGAACTGTCACACAGCTAGCTATAATCGCCTCCGACGCAAATGTCGCAAACATTCAGTAAGCATCATTATCCCGTTCCACCATCAGTCACCACAGTGTCATTATTTTCTTGTCTTCTCGTACATCACATCGCGAAGGAAGGTGTTTCTCTTGTTATTCGCGAATGATAAAGTTCTGCCAGGCCACCGTCGTGTTGAGTTTTCAATAATTTCATTGGAGCTAAGGTCGTGTGTAGTCTCAAGTCGCGTCGTCGATATCAAGAGGAAAATCTCCCCGGGAATTGCTTGAAAATCGTTTTGTGGCGTTGTGGAAAACATCTCCATTGGAAAAGTTGGAGGGGGTAGTTGGTTTCCTTATCCCAGTGCTCCAGATTTGTTTTAGGTAATATCCCTAAGTAGTGTGAATTTGCATTTCCTGGTTTTTGTGATCAATTGAGTGCCAAAAAAATTAAATAAAAATAATACGCAAATCAAACAGTGTTATTTTTGGGGCTAGAAGATCCCAGATAACCATAGTGTCCCAGTAGTTTTCATTTTGATTTGTGTTTTCGTTTTGGTGTGCTCACGGGCAGATAATATTCCTGATCATCCAGTGCAGTGTAAGGGTTTCCCCTGCCTAGGAAAAGCTTCGAAAATTGCCCGAAAGTGTCCCGAACCCCCGTCGGATCTAGCTCTAGATTCCACCAGTAGCAACAGCAGCAGCAGTAGCCGTAGGCGAAATCTCGAAATCACTGCTGCAATTATGGCGTCTCTGCTGGAGGAAGAGCAAAGCCTACGCGAATGCGAGACCTACATTCAGACGCACAGGATCCAGCGGGTGCTGAAGGACTGCATCGTGCAGCTGTGCGTTGCTCGACCGGATAATCCCATCGCGTTCCTGCGCCAGTACTTCCAGAAGCTGGAAAGGGTAAGTGCCGTTTTATGTTTTCAGAGAGGGAAAATCAAATTGGGATGTGCAGGCGATGGCTGGGTTGCCAGTTTTATTGTTGGATTGGGAAAACATTTTGTTGTTATAAAATTGTGTGCTTGAACGTTATGAGAAACGATATGCAAATGTAGGTTTTTAGTTGAAACGCAAATTTGCCAGGCTGTTGTTAGATATATAAAATGCATTTCTATAAGCAAATGCTGCAAAAGCCCATACAAGTGAAACGTAAACATGTTTGCAAGTCTCTAGTGTAGTATAATCCTCTTTAATTCTGTAAGCCTAATTACATTCAATCAATCAAGAAATTGTGTTGTAAACTATTATCAAATATTGCGTAGTATTATGTATTATGTATGTAGAGCATCATATGATATTTGTAAACAAATCGGAACTAGTGCCTCTCTAAACAGCATCATTAATATGTTATATTCTAGAAATATGATTTTTGTAACTTTGTAGTCCAATCTGGGGGTTTCAAACGGCAAACTGGTTACACGCTTGCATAGATAATTTTAATGAGACCTCATATATAATGCATCGCCAAATTGATAAAAAAAAAATACTGTGTTAGACCAAACACATTCGAGGGTTATAGATTTCAAGTCTATTCTTGGATGCAACTTCGCCTCATCTTTTAAATATCGCATTGAAAGCAATTTTCGGGTTCCTTCTATTATTTATAGACATTTTATTGTTAGCAATATTTCAAATGACAGAAAATGTTCAAATGCAGCGAATAATTCGTTAAACGTGTAGTAATCGGACACGGAATGAAGAACAATATATTTGAATAACTACTAATCTTTATTTTAAGATTTGATCATAAACAATCACGTGCGTAAGGTTCAACATTTCTACTTAGATGACAGCTCGAGTCGCCATGGCTAATAATAGGGGTTTTTACCAGTGTTGCCGGGCGATGCCACAAACGTAATAACACCCTCTAAAACATGTTCTTACCAAAGCCATAAGTAACATCAAGGATTGCTATGAAACCAATATTAATTCTTGTTCTTCATCTTCGACAAATTAATTTTTCGATAAACCATGTGCATGATTGTAACAATCAAACATTTTGAGTTGATTTTATTAACGTATGCTTGGATCAACTCCAGTAAAATATCGTTGTTTCAACTGGTTATGCTGAAAAAAATATTGTTGATATTTCGAAAGTTGGCTTACTGTGCCAGTTGTTAATACAACCATGATTATAGATGAACCAACTGCATAACAACAGTTGGTTTGAATATGCTCGGGGTCAGTTCAATTTATTTTCCGAATAAGATTTTCAGATTCGAAATCGTTTGAACGAGAATACAATTAAATCCATCATATAATTTGGGTTTGATTTAAGATCGATTTTGTTTATATTTTCACAGTGGCGTTTCGTGAGAAAATTAACCGGTTGTGCACTTTCTTTCGAACCCGGACGTCAATTTTGACAACAATATCTTGCTCCATAGTTCCTCCTTTGCCGAGTCTCTTTTGATATGCCACAAAAAGAACCTTGTCAATGTCCCGAAACAACAGAAAAAAATTATAACTAGCCAGTGAGTAAAACTACTCTGTGCAGACCACAAAGAGCACAAAACAGACACTAACTCATCGGCAATCAAGTTATAGGAAAAAAAAAACATCTACAAACGATCCACGTGTGGTATATACAGGATCTGGTGCACCATTTGAAATGCCCAGTCTGTGAGTATTAACGGAGTATTAAATCGATGAATTTAATAATATATGAAATATACAATTTTAGACTGTGCAGTGCACGAGGTGCACATATGGACGAGACGCCACTGTAATTTTCATTGTTCCAATAATAGTACAATAATAGGTGACGAACTAGCCCAGGAGGTTAAAAATCACTCTAATAAACACAAAAAAATAATAATAATAGTACTGTTAAGCTCAACAAAGTTACACGTTCGAAAATATATCTTCTCATTTATATGATGTAAGTTAATATGAGTTGAATCTAATTTTAAGAGCTTCCTCCGAATATTTTTCCTCGTCGGACGCCATGATGAACTCAAAAGCAAACTGAAAACTACAGGATTGCGGGTATAGTTGCTTCAAGCATATACACTGGTTGGGATTAAAACATTTTTGTTTTGATTCAACCCTATGACAGATGTGTGAAAATGATGACTTTTTCAACTATGAAGTATTGTTGAATCAATTCAAAAATTACTTTGAGCTAATTGTGCGCCTAGCCCGCAAGGTTTGCAATCCAATCAGCATACATCGTGCAGTATAAGTTGGCAGATTTAACGGGTCATTCTATGGAAGATTCCGTAGCGCGAATCGGATGAAGAGCTTTTACGTTCGTTCGACTCTGATGACCAGTGATGCGTAATATGATGACCAGACAGCGGCCGCTTGTTTCAGAATGCTACGCACTAAGGTACAGAATAATATCTTTTGTGCGTAGATAGGGTATGTGTCCCTCGACTCAGCCTAATATGTAACGATCGATTACATTTTTAATTAAAATTCATGAAGTATTTGAGCAGGAAGCAATGTTTAACTAGTTATACACTTGCTTAGATAAGTGTAATAAGTCATTTAATAGTATGTATCAACAAAAGTTACTCAACTCATTTTTTTTAAGTCAGAAACTTTCGAGGGATATGGATTATATGTCGGTCTATAAGCACCAAATTGGGTCTATTCATGGATGCAACTTCGTCCCATTCGCTAGATTTGTTGTTAAATGTAGTCTTCGTACGGATTTTTTTTTCTGATTTCCTGATTCAACGCGTTGCCAACTGTTTTCGCTCTACCCAATACAAAATTTCCCAAAACAAACTATAATAAAACTGCTTAGAAACACTTAAATGATTTTCACATATGATGGCCGATAAAATCGATACTGAAAACATTATAATTCACTGTACACATATTTTATTCCTTTGGTTTATTTGAATATGAGCCATTCTAAAAATATACAACCGCAAACTCATATTTCGCCGTTAATTTTACCAATAACATCATTTCAATACGTTATTGGCCATAGTTTGGATTATAGCGAAAAATATGTCCCTTACATTGGGTCTACGATTTTCTTGTTATAACTTATGTTTTATCTATGTAAACAGTTAGTTAACCCTTTGCACTTCAGTATCCGAACTCTCACATTTTGAATGTCGCCGTAGCGGTGCACAGGCCTAATATCGTGTGACTCTAAAAAATTTCAGGACGTCGGCAAACATTTGCTTGAACGATGAAATACGAGGGCACAGATCATCAACGAAAAGAACAAAGAGAATTGGGCCGAGCACACTTCTCCCGAAGTAATTGCAAAAGTTCTCCAGCGTGCGGAGCTTACCGTAACGAAGGTGGTCGGTCAAGTAAAAGAGAATCCACTGCAATCACGTACCAAAATGGGAATCCTACAGTCTTTAACTTGTCGGCTGCACACAGGTGTGGTTTTTTTTGCCGAAAAGTTGCGTGGAAATTTTCCGAAATTTCCGACAAAGACGTTTTGGCATTCCGTAACGACTGTAGTTGTTTTTACTGTGGTTTATTGAAGAAGCTACTCATCAAATCTCCTTTGACATACCCTTTAACGCGTTACGTCACCTGTATTAACACTGATGTTATACTCACTTTACGAATACAGCTAAAACGCGTCTGAAGCTGTGCATAGATACGTTCGTAGATAAAGATTATCTGAGCGCTGCAGTTGCTCATAGAGTGAATGCAGAATTCGGGCAGCTGTGTTCAATGACGTCTTCAAAGACGTTGCTTGCCGGAATCCAGAGAAAAGAACAGCGTTTACACCAATTTAGGCTAGAACTGATTAGTCATTCCAAGAAGGAGCTGCCAAATTTGACAAAGGGTTAAAAAAGAGCTCATCTTGTAGCAAATGCGACGATAGAGCGAGAATTTTCAATAGATGAAAAGTGTCCGGTGGTGAACCAAACTGAAAAGAGTTTGGTAGCTAAGAGATTTATCTACGAACTCTCAACGACGTTGAAATAACGAAGCCCTTCTTTGTTCTCGTTTGAAAAAGAGAAGACCACAGCAGGCTACGCAATACGCAAGAAGTCCGATTTGCGGCTGCTATCCGTCATTTTGCCTAAATAAAACAAGTCTCGAGTAATTCATGATCAGGGCCTAAAAGCCAATCGTATACAATGACTTGAAATGTCAATTTCAATTGAAATGTCTAATCTCAAAACACTCTCGCAAATGAAAAGCTGCATCTGGTAGAGGAAAGGAGTCTTCAGATTCATGGAAGATCGTCGTTTAAAATAATTGTTTACAATTGGCTTTTAGGTACTAATTGGAAGAAGCACGCAAACAAGTTCGCAGCATCGACAGCTAGCGGCGACCCCGTTGAAATCAACTGTGTTAGGAATACTATCACAAGATCGTTGTGCACGAACTTCCAAAATGCCGCTGGGTTTTGATTCAGGTTCGCTTGTAATTGTTCGACGTGTTCCTCATAACAGGACTAATAGTACGTTGTATCTTGTTTCGATTAATCGGAGATTATTTTTAGTTTCGTTGGCTCTGACGCTGAGATGTCGTTTTCGTGACGTGCGTAGCATATTCCGCAGATTGCGTAACGCTGGATTCCACCAGGTTACCACAAAAGTTGGCCTTGTAATCCGCCGTCGGAGAGGAACACGTGCATTGAGAGTTTCATACAGTTTGTCGTGAAATTGGTCAGAAATAGCATCGACGGATGAACCCTCCAAAGTCTGTTGCCAATGTTATTCTTAAAGTTGAAACCGCAGAGTCTGAAGTTCTATTCAGGTGGATACGAATCATACTCAGGTATGATGGGCGAATTGCAGTGGGCGTCTTGTTTCATCGTATGCTTAATCGGATGCCGCTTTTCAGACATGCGCTACGCTCCATTTCAACTACTTCTATTCAATTTCTCTACCTGCCATGCTCTTACGTGCCTATCAATTATTTCTCTTTACATCTTTGGTTCTAGCAAAAGTAGATGTCCACTCCTAGGGTTGCATGTTGATAAGAAGGATATTTCCAATTTTAAATTGATTACATGCTTCATGCAACAATAAAAAACATGATTAGTTAAATCTGTCTAGTTTCATGATAAAGGGATTGTGATGCTGATCAATGTTCAAGAGAGGAACAGGAGGCTCAAGTAGGTTAATAGCATTAGGTTCGGTGGTTAAGACTAAGTCCAAGAGCCTTCTATTTAAATTTACAAGTGAATTAACTTGGACTAGTCCGCCGGTGAGCATCAATTCCGAAAGTGCCAGTTCCTGCTTCGTAGACGCATTCGATGGTAAACAACAGTTCACATCCTCGTCGAAGTTCCAGTTCAGAAACGGGAGTTTGTACAGGGTGTTCAATAAGTTCAAATACACATTAAAAATATGTTTAAAAAAATGAAAATACAAGATATTCTTTTCTGAGTCCATTTTCATTGAAGCAATGTTTATTGAGAACCTTTACGACATATTACCTGGGAGAACCCCCCTTTGTGCATCGGAATCTCGTACTAGATCTTGGAAATGAGCTTCTTAAATAGGTCCATCACTTAAACTTTACTTGGATTTCTCAATCTAGAACACTAAGTTGAGAGCCGATAGTGAACTAATTGCGATAAAGCAACTAAAGACTGGACTCGGAAAAAATGATCACCAAAAATTCATTTTAAAACGAATACTTCTCAAATTTTCAGGGATTAAATATCTATATATTAGCTATGTTTTGGTGTAATTTAATCATTGAATTTCCTCCCCCAACCTGAATGCTCGTACATCTTTCTTAACACTGCTCATGAGATCTTGGGCGAGGCTTTGTCCATCTTCCTTACACAATTTCTCCCAGTTTTTCTTCATAGCTTCATCGGTTTTGAATGTTTTCCGCTTTTCTTCAACTTCGGGACCACATTAACGCCCTTCGCTTCGTACCAATCCATTACAGGCTTGGCGTAATGGCACGAAGCGAGATCCGGACAGAACAGCGCGGGACCACGGTGAGAGCGGAGGAAGGGCAGTAAGCGCTTCTGCAAGCATTCCTCTCGATAAATCTGCCCGTTTATGGTGCCTGTTGTAACAAACGGCCCACTGTACCGTCCGCACTCGCAGATCGCCCACAGAGAACGGACATTGATGTCCATATACCTTTTATTGAAAAATTTGTGTAAAAGTTATTATGGGCATCCGGTATAAAAAGCAAGTGCAGAGAAAAACAAACAAAACTTTTTAGGTTATGTGCTAGGCTTTGTATTTATAAACATTGACCTGACAGTTCTCGCACAACTGTAGCGCCGCCTACCAGGAGCATAACGACATACATTTGAAATGTCGGTTTAAAGTTTTACACAAGTAGCAGATCGAAGATGAACGTCTGTTTTCTGTGGATCGCCTGCCACAACAGGTACTTCTTGGCGAATTTGTCCATCTTTCTCTTCGGGAACTTTTCCGGAACCTCCATGCGGGACGTACCGACAAAACTCGAGGCCGGGATTTGTTTGTGTCCGCCTTGATATATCTCTCGATCGTGCCTGCGACCCCACCCGGTACAGCTTCCGCGCACGCAATTTGGCCACCGTATTTTGCTTGTCAGTCCGGTTTTGCGCCTTCCTGAGCTTAAAAACACGTAGCCCAGCCCGCTTCATGGTCTGCTGGACGAACCACTTCGACGAATTGACTTTTTGGCCACGTTTCGGGTGGAAAGGTTCGGGTTATTCTTAAAGTACTGCCTTATCTTCCGCGCCTTCTCCGTGTATTCCGTTTTCGATTTTCGGCCGCTTCCAGCGCGCCGCTCAATGGTCTTCGTCTCCTGGAACATCTTCACAACGCTGGACACGGTGGAATGGTGGATTCCAAGCCTTTTGCCGATCCATCTGTGCGACTGACCAGGATAATCGATCACCGTGCCCAAGATTTGTTGGCGTAGCTCTTCTTGTTTCGAATGCATCTTGAAAACTACTTGACAGATCGCGATAAAATTTTGCACACATAAACATAACACTCCAAACTAGTATTTCAGAAATTTCATTAATTTTTACCCACGCGATAAAAAGTTACACCCAAAACAAAGTGTCGCATTTTTTACGAGTCCAATCTTTACTTGAATCACAAAGCAAAGAACAACGCACTGGCAGCACTGGCTTACAATTATTCTTATAAGACCAATCTGATCTCCGACCTTGACATTAGTGCCTAACAGAAATTCTTCATTCATCGTACCCTCACGCCTTTGTATCGGCGCGGGTGAATTAGTGGGGTGAGTAGAGACGTACCCGTTCACCTTGTTTATTCCATTTAATGATTTATATCCCTTAATTTCGCAGTTCATTCCTTCAGCGGTAAACATCCGAACGCTGGGAGCTGGAAGTCGGCCATGATGCGCTCATACCCATTACTCAGTTCAATCAATCTGCGTGTGCACCTACGAGGCAACCGATATCGACAGAAAGCAGAACTCTGCTCGACGCCACGGCCAGCAAGCGGCCGTGTGTTGTAACAATTTTCTCCCTTCCTGAGGCAGCTAATATGAACAACAAACCCGTCAATTAACGGCACAGCAAAATGAAGTCAAAAAATATTTATATTTTCAATTAACTTTTGATCTCGGCGCACTGCCACGATGATGGTTCGTATCAGTAGTCCAATCGACTGTCGTCGGCATGCTGTTGTGCGATGTCATATGAAGACAGACAATATGCCTAGAACCCACTCATTGAGTTGTTCCGTTCCGTTGATGACTACTTGTTGCTGCTGCATGTCCAATTCTTTGTCTTCTTGTTCATTGGCCATTGCTGGTGCATCGTTGCTATCTCTATTTCATGGCTGTTCCGGACCATGAAAGCAGAAACTGATAACAACGTCAGTATGTACCGACAGTACACTTACCACCGACGCATTGTCCGTCTTCGTCCGGTCCAGAAGCAGATACCGACCGGTCGAGGGACATATGTGTGTTAGGCTGGTCTTATGCGAGTACTGTACTCAGAATCAGTGCATCTTCTGGGCCAGCCTTAGAAACGTGACGAAGGCGGTAGTTTGCCGCGAAGGTTGGATCATCATGTACTCCCATTGCCCATCCCGTGCCCCGCCGTTATCTCTCCTGTGTCCGTTGTACAGGAAAATCAATCGCCAATCGAGCTAACTACGGTCGGTGTGATGACGTGATCTCCCTTGCCTGTAATTGATTGTGGCGATGTGGGTGAACAAAGTTGCGCTTCTGTTTCATTTAAAGGAAAACTGATTGGAATTCTTTCGATTGCTGCCTGCTGCCGTAGATTTACGGTGCACGCGGAGGCGTATTACTCCGCCCGGATAATGGGACGTGTGGGGTGAAAATAAAAGTTGTTTTTCCCATATCGGATTCCAAAGTCCGGAGGGATGCTTGTGAGTACATATGGGTATATTCGTTTGAAGTAGTGCACCCGGTGGGGGGGTACTTGAGATGGTCTATATTTAGTGCGGCCGGGTTCGAAGTGATCGATGGGCAAGACAGGAATACGTCGTCGATTCGGATCTCAGGGATTATACCAATGTGTATTTATTGCCTCGGGTATGGTTTTTACAACCATTTAGCTTCTGCGTTGGACCTTAAATCAACAATCGTGTAGCAGTTTGCTGACGTATGCAAAGTAATCGTTTGATTCATTCAAGGTAAAATGGATTTGAATTTCTTTGGAAAAGTTCTACATTTGTTAACCAAAACATGCTTTGAAGGAGCAAACATGTCTTGTATATATCGTGGCTGAAGTAGTGAATACAGGGCTGGTAGCTGCTCATTTTAGACACTTAGTCACTATTTTAATGCTAGTCTCTAAATTGTCTGTATTTTAAATGAAAGGTCCCCAGAGTCTCCCTTCTCTTTCTTCGAACAAAACGATCTCTAAAGTCACATTTTAATCTTCTCTTTTGAGTTGCCTTTTATTATCTGGTAGCTGATTAGATTAGTAACAGTTATCACTACCTAAATCTCATGTAAATATCGATGCCATGAGACCGACACATGTAAGCATCGTTTAGAACATAAGATCATAAGAATGAGTTGAAAATTTGAGTTGAATCCAACTAAAGCCAAAGTGAGGTTAAAATCGTATCATATAAAATTGAAATTGCTAATAACTTTCTAGCTACACAATCAGATTATTTTACAGAAATCTGTAAAGTTTTACCGAATTCTCCACAGCTGAACGATCGGTAATCCGATTTTACGGATTTCGGTAAAATTTTACAGAAATCCGGTAATTTTTTTTACAGATATCTGTAAAATTTTACCGGAATCCGTAAAAAAGGATTACTGAATGATCAGCTGTTGAGAATTCGGTAAAACTTTACAGATTTCTGTAAAAAAATCTAAGTGTGTATGTTTCAAACGGTATGGAATTGGTCAGTATCGCCATTATCGTCGATTTTCTTATCTTTTTATCACCAATTACTTTGCTTGGAAAGCTCGAAAAACTATTTTGAAGGAGCGCCATCTACGACGTTTGACCTCACTTTTGCGTTACTTGGATTCCTCAATAAAAATGCGTATTTTTAACGTCCACCCAAAAAAAAATTCACATAATCAGTGGAAAATATCCACTAGAAATTCACTTAACTTTTATGTGATTCGGGCAATGGAAAATGCTTTGCAAAATCAAGTGAATCTTATGTTTCCAGTTAAATATAAATGATTAGTCAAATAGAATTTCGGTTTCTATGTGATATTCATGTAAAAGTCACTTATTTAAGTTTTGGAAAATATATACATGTATTTCCAGCAGTAGCTAAGTGAAATATATGTTCAGTAGTCCTACGTTTCTCTCTTCTATAGCGGGTTTAATTTCAAAATTTTGAAAATTGACAGCGTTACGCAAAAGTGATAGGTATTTGAACGCTAATAATTCTCTTTTGACTGAACAGAGTATTTATAAATATGTATAAATATATATAATAAATACTTCATTTATACAACATTTGATCAGGGAAATTTTCATATATTTTTAAATTAAATTTTCAATTAAGTGCTATTAGTAAAGTAGTTCAACTTTTTACTTAAAAATGACCTACATTTGCTCCCATACAAATCGCCATATGAAAAGGTTGAAAATATGTTTTCCCTTTCCGGGTCTTCAAAAACGGGTGACAAATGGTTCAAATTGCCTTTTTCTTTTTATTTCGTTTGTTTTCATTCCATGTTTAATACAGCCATAGCCCCCATTGTAGCTGCAAATTAATTTTGCATTGTTGTCGGTGTCTGCTTTTATAACAGAAGTCCGTCCTCTCTTCACTGTCTTCTTTGTATGCAGTGCTATCAACGCCAGTATAAAGCACACGATTCGATTTAATTGGGAAATTCAAGTTCGATTGAGTCGGTCCTACGTTAACCTTGCGGTTGTATCCCTGATATAACCCACCTCTTTTTTTATTGGTTTAGAAAGACATGAGTTTACATGAAATCTATGTTTTTATTTATTTGAAGCCCAGTAGCGTAAGACATTATTCTTTTTAAATTGCTACCTCCGGTTCTCAACTGATACCTATTCTAACTAAAACAATTTATAATCTAAAAATCTCAAATTTATTGAATTTTTCAATTTATTCGGTTCCAAAAATTGATGCAACCACTCTTGAAGAACGCTTCAATGTGGGTGGTAATGAGTTCCAGTTTATCACACCTCCAACGAACAATGAATTGGCGTAACTCACCGTGTTGTTCGCTGGTATCAATAGGTTCAGCAAGCAGCGTCCACGAGTTTGGATAAGTCTGCGATGTAGTATCGGTGGAGACTGCGTTGTCAACAAGTTCCTCAAGAAAACGCAAGATCGTGCGTTAAAGTTTTGTAGGGGACATCCAATGAGGTTCTGTTGCAGGTGACTCACGTAATCATAACGGCTGCGAAGACTAGCATAGATCTGTCCCCACTGTTGTGCTACTAGATCATCCCATTGCAGATCATTTTGAAAGATGAATCCTAGATTGCTGGAAGTGGAAGAAAATCGAAGACAACTGACCATGTGAAGGCCCGAAAGGTGTTGGATTATTTCGATTCGCGACGCAGATCTGAAGGCAAAGTGTTCCGCCTGGTTCGTTCAGCAAACCATGAAACGTGCTGGGCTTCGGGTATCCGCAAGGCACCGAACCGGCGTGATCAACAAAACACGGCGGCCATATCCAGCGCAAGGAAGCTGTATCGAGAGTGGTTAACGAAACCGATGTGTGTAGTTATGGATGACGAAACCTTCATCTAGGCAGACGCAGAGCAGATACCGGGACTGGAATTCTACGTTGCCAAATCACGGTTTGATGTTCCTGAAGACATAAGAAAGAAGAAATTGGACAAATTCGCCAAAAATACTTACTTTAGCAGGCCATATGCCAATGCGGTAAACTGAGTAAACCGTACATCACAACGGGTAACATCAACAGCGAAATTTACCGCATCGAGTGCCTCCAGAAGCGTCTGTAGCCCTTCCTGCGGTCCTACGGAGGCGAGACATTATTTTGACCGGACCTGGCATCATGCCATTACGCGCGATTGACGTTGGATTGGTACAGAGACAATAACGTTGTTTTTGTACCAAAAACCGCCAGCCCCCCAGATTCACCAGAGATTCGTCCGGTGGAAATATTTTGGGCCATAAAGAAGGCCAAAGTTCGAAAATTGTCCAAGATGCTTAAGCTCGAGCTGGTGTTGAAATGTAATGAGGGGTCTTAAACGAAAGGTGCGGGCTTTCAGCGATCGAAAAGAAGTTAAATAGTAAATTATGGTAGAAAGGTAATTGCGCCGAAACATAAACCATTTATATTAGTTAATTCCCTGAAAGTTTCAAGGAAATTCGACTTAAAATAAATTTTTGGCGAACACTTTTGTCTGGTGCATTTTTTTTTGAGTACAGGTTATGTTGCACAACTAACGGTAGGATGATTCATGAGGCACCAAGAGTGGACAGTAATGTTTGCTAGAATGACCGATATGAAATGAAAGTGTTGAAAGAAGTATTGAAAATTGAGCGAAAGGGCATGGGTACAGTAGTACTCGAACCAAGGATGTTACCCTTTACCTAACATCCCACTGCGATGTAGGTCGAGGCACGGACGAATCCGCCACATCAACAGGCCATGGTTCATCGTGATGAGCGAACATCTCCTTCTACATCATAATCGTTACTCCACGCAGAATACAAAAACATAATAATTAAAGAATGAAGTTTATTGGTAAACCGTCCATCCCAACAGCGGTTGATTTGATGTCCCAGATGGCATTGACGATTTCCCACTAACGCACAGGTCGAAAAGAAAAGCTGTACAGCGATACTGGTGCTGACCTCAAAGGCGTTGCATCTCGACTGTTCGTGAAGTTAGCTGAAAGTGCGATACACACCGTCTGGATCAAACTCACAAGGCCGCGACTGTTTATCCGTGCCGACTCCAAGACTCTTTACTAGCTGCCATAAGGTTTTAGACGGAGTCCTGCTGTCCAAAAAGCGATTTAGGTACTGCTGTTTGGCGGTAATTTTAGTGTTAGCGCGATTCCTCAGCACCTTGACGCCCTTCAACACATTTGAAGCTTGCAACAAATCCTTGTACGCCAAGTTACGTTCTAGCAGGGACTGACGGACACTATAAGAGAACCACGGATTATACCAACGGCGACTGGTACTGACACGGAGAGAGATGCACTCATCACGAACTCTTTTAACGTGTGCGTTGAAGAATTGTATAGATTCGTTCGGGTTTTCAATCGCGGAGAAGTGGTTCCAGGGGATTTACAGAATTGCGGTTTCCAAAGCATGCAGATCAAAATTTATATAATCCCAATAAGTGCGCTGACTGGAGGTCCGTGAGCTATCAAAATCAACTGATGCAAACATTAAACCGTGCTGTGACAATCCAGGGAAGCTGACTTGGCCGAACCGCAAAACTTTATCTTTGCTGTTACTTAGGAAAAGATCAAGTTGCAAGCACCCTCCACTGTGGTAAAATGTTGGTTCTCCTCTAACGGGCGACAACGAATAGGTACGAAGCATCGATTCAAAAAACGTACGCTTGTTACTAGGTCATAGTAAGTCAGCGTTGAAGTCCCCACCAGGAAAAGGTTTTCGTAGCAAACGGCGAAATCAATCAACTTTTCTGCCAACTTTTCTCCAGGAAAACTATCAGATCAGTTCTCAAAGAGGATTTGAGATTGGTGCCGTACAAAAAAAAAACAATGGACTTTCGGAAGCCAACAAGAAGAACAGAGTCATTCGATGTCGCGAATTACTTCGTCGGCACGGTAATTCCATGATTGTGCTTTCCGATGAGAAAAATTTCGTAATGCATATGACAGGGTCTATGCAGCGAGTATTCAGGATATCTCTTCTTCAATTCGTGCAGTTCAACGCTTCCAAAATCATACTTCGGTCATGGTCTGGGAAACGATTTCTGCGGAATGTCGTCTACCACTGCTTTTCATTGATAAGGGTGTAAAAATCAACGTCCCAAGTAATAATTTTGGTTTTATGAGGGTTCTGAAGACCATGAATTAGCATTTAAGTGTGTTTTAAAACCACAATAAAACTTGAATTGTTACTTGGGATACTACGTAGAAGAGGTCCTGGAAAAGCATTTGAAGAAGCCTACTTCAACGATGTTCGGTAACCGCAAATGGGTGATTCAACTGGATTCTGCGCCGTCCCATGGAGCAAAGATTACCCGAGCATGGTGCCAGCTTCTTCGCCAGATGTAAATCCTCTGGATTTCTCTATTTGGGGAATCATGTAAACTCACTTTCGAGATCTCAAACCAATGGGTATGGAAACATTCAAAGCTACCATACAAAAGATAAGGGATGAAATCCCCGAAAATCAGGTGCGTGCCGCTTATAATGCCTTTCCGAAGAGACTGAGGCCAATAATTAAAGCTAAAGGCGATAGAATCGAAATGTAAATATGTACACATAAACAATAAAATATAACAAACAGAATAACAAAGAAACATTTAAATTATTTGTCTTTTCGTGGGAGATGCAGTCTTTGTTTCATGCGACACTTATTTGGGCCTACCCTGTACATCGTTCACTGCTGCACATGAGATCTCCTTTACTTACGTTTGAAGTCTGTGATAGGAAAATACTTGACATTTAGTAAAGTTACTCTGCACAGGGAAATTACAAGACATCACCTTATATTTATAATATTTTCAATAGTTTAATTTTGAAAATCAATATTTTTCAATAAGGGAATCGACGTGTAGAAATATTTCTGATCGATTGGGGCAAACATTTTGAAAATCTCGGGAGAAATGACTCTGAGATATTAACGCTTAAAACCTGACCGCTTTTCGTGACGGTCGCAGTAGGTTTTTTTTTTTTTAAATTGTTCGCCAGTATAGAAAACAAATACATTCTAAAGGTGGTGTCACACGGCGGCTATTGCTAATATATGGTGAACTATATGCTAGAAAACTATTCAATAGTTCAAAGGAACACCTAAACTATGTAGTGATAGCTCATAGTTATGACTTGCAATCGATAGTTTTACGCACTCTAGCGATAGTTATAGAGGTAGGCTATGAACAATTCCATCCAGACGGAGTAGTGCATAGTTCGTTGGTCGATGTTTGACAGTTCGTTTGAATTTTTTGCTAGTTTGGGTTTTCGCAGTTTTTTTAAAGCAAAAATGGACCAAGAAAATAAATTTCGCTTGATTCAGCTGTGTGAGCAACATTGGTGATGAGGGACCTAACTAGTCCCGATCGCCGGTAGAAGTGTATACTTCAAAGTGATTTTGATAGATAGCTAAGTAATAAGTATTTTTTAGATGATAACGTTAAAAGGCAAATTACGATTCTATCAGTTCAGATGTTGAACGTTTGATTTTGATCACTGACTCCAACAGCCAGCAGTGCTCAATTTGAAGCGTAAAATGTCATCATATGATGAGATGTCGCTTCTCTCGAACTGCGCGAAATCGTGTCCAAACCCACGGTACTTAAAAATACAAAACATCGGGACACTATTCTGGGTAAATCGACCAGCTCGTTGCTGGAGACGTTATGGGCTGAAGACTGCATTGTATAACAAATAATTGGTGGCTTTAAGGAACTTTAATAACAAATTTGAGCAGGCATATGAAAAGAAAATAATTTTCAGAATGTCTCAAGAGATCGCGTCAGATGAGCCATACAACTTGCCCACCATCGGAGGGCATCTCAGAAGCCAAAGATCCTGTATCAGATTCCCCAACAGCTATCGGCAAATACCTCACCATCAATGATCGTTCCTTTTGCTCCTATGTTGACATACGTAAACTCCTATTCGGCAGCCATCATAGCCATTCGAATGATGCTGAACTACTTTTTATAATTTGAACAATCACTGACGCCCTTTGCAGGTGCTTTATAATAACGTGCTTTTCGTCTAACGCTCCTACACAATTGTAAAATTGCCATTTCTCTTCAAAATCATGTGAAACTGATAGCCACTCCTCTTTTAAATAATATACGAATTTTCAATAAACCTGTCATTTCATATTTATTTCTTTCTTGCTGCTGTAAGAACCTATACATACAAAGAATTTGAAATCTCAAAGCAATGAATTCAAGTGATTTCCCTGAACTTATCTGAAGAGCTTTCCTGAACTTCTCAGAAGAACTTCCCTGACCTTCTCAGAAAAAAATTCTCGGAACTTCTGTGAGAAATTTCCAAGAATTTCTCGGAAGTTTTCTGAAGAACCTTCCCGAAGCTCTCTGAAGAACTTTCCTGACCTTTTCAGAAGAACTTCCCTGAAATTCTCTCAGGACCTTCCAAGAAGTTCTCTGAAGAAATTCCCCGAAGTGCTCTGCAGAACTTCCCCAAAGTTCTCTGAAAAACTTCCTGGAAGTTCTCTGAAGAACCTCCCCAAAGTTCTCTGATGGACATCTATAAAGAACTTTTCAGAACATTTATAAAGAATTTTCCTGAATTTCAATGAAGAACTTCACTGACGTTACGTTCCAGAAATTTCCTGAAGAATTTTCCGGTACAGCTCTGAAGAATTATCTGATGTTCTCTGAAGAACTTCCCCGAAGTTCTCTGAAGAACTTTCCCATAGTTCTCTAAAGAACTTCCCCGAAGTTCTTAGCAGAACTTCACCGAAGTTCTTTAGGAGAAGAACTTTCGCTGAACTTCCCTGAATTTCTGTTAAGAACTTCCCAAATGTTCTTCTGAAGAACTTCCTAGTTCTGAAGAACTTCCCTGTAGTTCCTCTGAAGAATTTCCCTGAAGTTCGTTTGAAGAACTTTTCTAAAGAATTATCTGAAATTCTCTTAAGAACTTCCAGAAGTTCTCTGTAGAACTTAACTGATTTTTTTCTGTACAACTTCCCTAAACTTCCCCAACATCCCTAACTTCCCCAAAGTTCTTTGAAGTACTTTCCGAAGTTATCTGAAGAAATTCCCTGAACTTCTTTAAAAAATTTCCCTGAATTTCAGTGAGGAGCTTCCCTGAAGTTCATTTGAAGAACTTCCCTGTAGTTCTCTGAAGAGATTCCCTGAAATTTCACTGTAGAACTTCCCTGAAATTCTCTGAAAAACTTTCCTGAACTCCTCTTAAGAATTATGCGAATTTCTCTGCTGAACTTCCCTGTAGAAATTCCCGAACTTCTCTGAAGTTCTATGAAGTTCTCTGAAGAACTTCCCTGAACTACTTTGTAGAACTTCTCAGAAGTTCTCTGAAGAACTTTCCCGAAGTTCTTGGAAGGACTTACCTGAACTTTTCTAAAGAACTTTCCTGTATATCTCTGAAGAACTTCCCTTTGCTTCTCTAATGAAGATTCACGAATGTCTCTGAAGAACTTCCCTGAACTTCTATAAAGAATTTTCCCGAACTTATCTAAAGAACTTCAATTAACTTCTCTGAAGAATTTCCCTGAAATAGTAATCCGGATCTTCATAACCTAGCTCCTTCAGCAGATAAGCTTTAATTACTAAGTCTTCAAGGCGAGCAATCTACGATTTTGTCCAGACTTTGTAAGTTTTTCGTTTTATCCGCCTTTTTGAAGTGATGTATGCAGAAACTGCAGCAGTTTGTTTTATTCCCTGTCCATAGCTACCAAATGTGCTCATGATTACTGCCGAAATTTATTTTTTAAAAGCTCGCAACTCAATACCTGCGACGACAAAGAAAACCAATCGTGTGTAAACAAGTTAAGTGATAGCGCTGTGGTAAAGATTTCTACAGCTTAGCTACTATTACCTCATACTTCCTATTTTTGTGCGAAACCGTTTCTCGAATCTCATAGAACTATGTTATAGATATCTATAATGGCTATATCATATTGAACTATTGCATAGATTTCATGCACCGTGTGGTGGCACCTTTATTGTTGGTTAGCTAGCATAAATCGAGTGCCCTTTGTTTTGTTGACAAGTACAAAAAAAGAAGCCTCATTGTGAAGTTCTCATCATCTGTTCCAACTGCCTCTTGAGCCGTGTCTAGCGATCCACGGTTTCAGTTCTCTTTTATTCTAAAATAGGGAGAGAAAATGCGTAGAACGATAGACAGAAAGAGAGAGCGCGTTATGTAGCTCGTACACAACATTGCCACATGTTGACTAAAGTTCTGTCCAGTGCTTTAGTTCTGTACATGTGCCCCTAAAGTTCTGTCCAGAAAGTCCAGAAAGTCCAGAAAGTGACCGCTGCAAGAATTCTTTTGCAGCGGTGTGTTAACCTAGGCGCCCATTTTCTGTGGTATAAATTTCACGGTGTTTCGTGCAGTGAGTTAAAAGTTATTTCAGATGGAAGCCGAAAGGAGAGTAAAAAATCAGCACACCCACGTTGATAATCCAACGCAATAAATTTGCAAACACGTTGAAAATCGCCAAATCAACCGTGTGCTCAAACGTTTCAGGGAGCGAAAGAGCGTGGATCGAGTGCCCCAAGGTAAGCGTCGTAAAGGAACATATGACCGCAAGCTGAACCAAAAGGTGTTGAGAACCGTTAGAGCAAACCCTGGGCTAAAGGGCGATACGGTCAAAATTTGGTCAATATCAACTTGACGTATTTCTTTCAATTTTGCATATAAAAAACCTGAAAACCCCTCATTTTGAAGGTGTGTGTGTGTAGAATGTTGCTCCTACTTTGATTTTGGAATTCACTCTTCAGTTGTCAAAATGCCGTCCAAGCAAGAAGAGCAGCGTATCAAAATTTTGCTCGCGCATCGCGAAAATCCGAGCTACTCGCACGCAAAGTTGGCAAAATCGCTAAAAGTTGCCAAATCAACCGTTACAAATGTAATTAAAGTGTTTGGGGAACGTTTGTCGACAGCCAGGAAGTCTGGATCGGGGAAATCGAAAACCGGAAGTCGCTGAGACGACAAAGAGAGTTGCCGGTAGTTTCAAGCGAAACCCCAACCTATCTCTCCGAGATGCCGCAAATAAGCTGGGTGTATCGTCTACAACCGTGCATCGAGCCAAAAACGAGCCGGACTATCGACTTACAAGAAGGTAGTGACTCCAAATCGCGATGATAAACAAAATACGACGGCCAAGCGCGATCCCGGAGGCTGTACACGACGATGCTGACGAAGTTTGACTGCGTGGTAATGGACGACGAAACCTACGTCAAAGCCGACTACAAGCAGCTTCCGGGACAGGAGTTTTATACGGCAAAAGGAAGGGGAAAGGTAGCAGATATTTTCAAGCACACGAAACTGTCAAAGTTCGCAAAGAAATATCTGGTTTGGCAAGCCATCTGTACCTGTGGCTTGAAAAGCAGCATTTTCATAGCTTCCGGGACCGTCAACCAAGAAATTTACGTGAAAGAGTGTTTGAATAAACGTCTGCTGCCTTTCCTGAAGAAACACGGTTGTTCCGTACTGTTTTGGCCGGATTTGGCATCTTGCCATTACGGTAAAAAAGCCATGGAGTGGTACGCCGCCAACAACGTGCAGGTGGTTCCCAAGGACAAGAACCCTCCCAACACGCCAGAGCTCCGCCCAATTGAGAAATACTGGGCTATTGTCAAGCGGAACCTAAAGAAGACCAAAAAAACTGCTAAAGACGAGCAGCAGTTCAAGGCAAACTGGCTTTCTGCGGCGAAGAAGGTGGACAAGGTGGCTGTACAAAATCTGATGTCAGGGGTCAAGCGTAAGGCCCGGCAATTCGGATTTGGAAAAGCGGAAGCCTAACTGAATATTTTTCCTGAATTTTATACTAATTGAACTTGAAAAAGAAATTTAATTTGATTTTTTAAATAAACGATTTCACCGATTTACACGCGTTTTCCCTTGACCAAATTTTGACCGTATCACCCTTTATCAGATAATGAAATCGCATAAAAATACGCTGCTGCTCGCAGTACCGTTCGAAGAATTCGTTTACGAGCTGGATATCGTTCTTATCGAGCCAGCAAGCAATCAAACAGAACGTTGAAGCAATGTTTCGTCACCAAAACCAAGGATGCCTGCTCATCGACAATGAAACCTACGTCAAAATGGATTTCGGACATCTTCCTGTCCAAAAATTGTTTTTTTTTACAAGTTTAAGTTTGCTTTTATGGACAAATTTGCCAAAAATACTGATGATTTGGCACGGGATTTGCAACTGCGGAGCCAAGACCAAAGTGTTCGTGACGAATAAGACGATGGTCTCGAAGCTGTACAAGGAAGAATGCCTCAAAAAAAAGGTCCCGTGAAGTTTTGGCCAGATTTGGTGAGTTGCCACTACAGCCGGGAAGTCATCCAGTGGTACCGATAATAACGTAGATTTCATCGATGAAAACAGAAATCCACCAAACTGCCCGCGGTTCCGGCTCATCGAGAGATTTCGGGCAATAATGAAGCGGAAGCTTAAGAAAAGTGGAAAAAAGGCTCAGGAGGCGACTCAGACTACCAAAATGTGGAACAAATGTTCCAAAAAAGTTGACTCCGGAGAAGGGCAGCGTTTGATGGGATGAATGAAGAAGAAAGTGCGAATTTTCATTAGAAACGAAGAGAAATGATTTGTATTGATATTTTTTCCTTAAAGTACCGTGAATTACTTTTGTTTTGATGTATTAAACTTTTGTTCGTCGTTTTGTACTATTTGTACGTCAATCCGTTACCTAGATAGAGATGATTTTACTATTCCGGATTCTAAATGGACATAGCTTTAATTAAATGTCTTTAAAAATTTGTTCTACTTCGTTCTTGTTATTTATCTTATTTATCTAGTTCATTCGTTCATTTTATTTATTCAGTTGTAGATAGAAAGTGAGCATGATAACAGTGTTAGGGCAAAGGAAAGTAAAAGAAAGAAGCAAAAAGAAGGTTTACCACATAGCGGAGGTACGTGCGTACACATTTAGTGTATCGGTGATGATACAAGTGAAACCGATTTTTGGTAGTCAACAGCTAATAGAAACAAACTTGTGAAGTGAACCCGGTGTACATGATGACAGTACTCCACGAGAAGACATTTCTTCGGTGAAATAATCCATGGAATTACGCAGATGAATCGTCCGTTGCTGGAACTTCTCACTGACCTTCGAAGACCTCCTATTTTTGTAAATACCTGATTCCTTTTCAGTGTTCATAAGTGCCTCTTGAAAGTCTTGATATTGAATACCCCGGAACCTATTTTAAGTTCATCAAATATGTGATGAGTGTGCTTTCTTAAAGACACTTTAACGATAATGTTTAATGAGATCTTCCTATGACCTTTTCTTAAAAAAATGAGAGCAATAACAGACCTTGTCTGATACTAAAATACAGTAGTAAGCCATGACTGATTAATGAATCATAAGTTTTCATAAGTTAGCCGGCCACTATTCAAGATAGTTTCCCTTTTCATATCACATTATTCTAGGAATTGCTTTGCTAGATCTCAGTGCAATGCTAGTGAATTAAAGCTGAACACTGCATTAGGTCCTAAGTAACATTGAAAGATTCTATTCGTCGACTTTCTCTTTCATTCATAGTTTGTCTATCAAACGACTTTCTGATGTTTTTGAGATAGTGGATCCTTAATTATACTTTATATTACCGTATTGTGTTGACAATACTCGAACATGTTTTAATATAGCTGTAGGAACGCAAAGCGAAAGTCGACGAAGAGAGTCTCCCAATGTTACTTAGGACCTAATGCATTGTTCAGCTTGAATTACTTGTGTAGTTAAGATGTACGAAGCGAATAATTGCATACATATCTCTATCTATCACGCCTCTTGTAACAATGTATAGAATAGTGTAGATCATTCCAATAGGACAAAGTGCAAACCTGTTGCGCTGCACATTTGTCAAGTATCCACCCCACACCTATTTAGAATCACCCACTATCAGCTAGTCGTACGCCGTACAATCAATCCTCAAACGCGCAGTTGAAATACAACCCCGGTAGCGAGGGAATCACCGTAATTAAATCCACATACGAGCTCCCTCCTCAATCATCAGCTAAGCAGGCGTTTCGAAACGCAAAATGATAAGCTGTCAGTCGAACCGATCCGAAAAGGAACCAAATGGACTATCCACACCACCCTTCGCTTCTCATTTCACACAGCATAAACGTGCTCCCATCGTCGTCGTCGTTGTCGGAACCCAGAGCGGCAAAAAAAATGACCCTGATTGCTACCAAAACGCCGATGAACACGTAAATAAACGCTAAATTGAAACAAACATTTCCGAGGGGTCGGTTGCGCTTGCCTGCAGCTGGGTTTCAGAGCAAACTGGATTTGACAATCCCATGCTCAACTGCCTGCGCCCCCGCCGCGTTGTTGGTGGCTGATAGTGCAAACCGTTCCACGACTACGGCGGCGGAAACGAAACACCCACTGGGGCGTTTCGTTTGACATCGGTCGCCGCTGTGATGCGCTCTGTGCTGGGAACCCATAATTCAGCCGGCAATCGCAATCGATATCAAACTGATAATGCGCGTGATATGACTCTTCGTCCCTGGGCATAAATCGTAGGCGGGGGAGGCCCGGATTTATCATCTATTTTTACTCCGAGGTAAAATATCGAATGATGGAAACAAATCTGCATTTTCTTTTTTTGCTTATTGAGGAGCTGGAGCAATGAAAACATAATGGATTCAATCTAATTGCGAAAGAAAAGGATTTTAAATGGGTCCCTGTCATTATGCAGGTGGGTTGGGGCAGGTGCTATTTGACCCGGTTGTTTGTAGCTGCAACCGTTTCGGAACTGCGAATGACGTTTGCGCGGAAGGATGTAGATCTATAGATGACATTCTGGGGATTTAATTACTACTGTATTGGTAAACGCTATGGGATTTCCTATTCTGTTTTCAAGAGAACTACACTGGCCAATGAGAATCACAAGGCACGTATTTGATTCGGTGCCCTTGGAAATAATGTGTGTGTCTATCTGATTAGGCTAATATCAACTACGTCGTTCCGTGGGGAAGGTTTGTACAGACGAAAAAGCCTACTAAATGAACCCTATGTTGAGAGTGATTTTTGATTTGTTAACAGAAAATTAGGATTGAATTCAACTTGCTGGCTGAATAATCGAACAATATTTGATTCAGATATGCGTCTCTAAGCTTGACGTGAGATTACGTCTTTTGGTATCGTATTATTCAAGTCACGAAAAGCTGAATGATTATGAACGCTTGTAACTTGGCCATTAGTTGATTGATTTTAATTCTGAATACGTCAACCTATCTCAACTTTTTGACAGCTGAAGTTTCTTTAGTATTCATTGGTACTCGGCTACAGACTAGTGGATCAGAATTAGAATATATGTTGTATGCATGTATGTATATATGTAAGTATGTAAGGTACCCACCATCCCTTCTAAGACCTTGTCTTGTACGCAGCTCCACTTAATAGAAAGATCAATCCTAGAGAGTTTGACCTGTTTAAGATCAATTTAAATTATTGGTCTAAGTTCACAGTAACCATAAAGGGCCACAAACGAAGAGGCGGACCCGTCTGCAGATACACTTACTCGAAACTCGCGCTAACATAAGAATCTCCTTCCAACAATACGATTCAACATATTGTATAACCTAATTCGCAATACTTATTACACACTTAGATTTTTTTACAGAAATCTGTAAAGTTTTACCGAATTCTCAACAGCTGAACGTTCGGTAATCCTTTTTTACGGATTTCGGTGACATTTTACATTTTACTTTTTTTATATCTGTAAAAAATTTACCGGATTTCGATAAAATTTGACCGAAATCCGAAAAATCGGATTACCGAACGTTCAGCTGTTGAGAATTCGGTAAAACTTTCTAAAGATTTCTGTAAAATAATCTGAGTCTACAGGATGGTTTGTGAAGGAGAGCGTGTCACGCTCACTGAATTTGTTGGAGTAGAATATACAGCAACACAATCGATTCAGCAGGATAAAGAAAATGATATTGTTGATTCCCTCCTAAACTCCAGTTGTCAAACCACTCCATCGTCCAATTTCAGCTTGAATGATACGCTTATTCTCCCTCTCAAACCAGTTTATTGTCAATCCAATATATAATTCTTATACATTAAAGTTAAATAATTCTCGAGTACTTTTTCAAAGGGACGTAAGTCACAAAACATAAACAAACGCGTTGTTCATGGCATGTAAAATCACTTTTGCACTTTTTGGGAATAATGTAGATACACCGCTTGTGTTGAAAAGTAACTTGCAAGTCATTGTTATATCATTTGAATGCCCCTTAAAGACTTGTTAGTAAAAGTCTCTATACCACAAGGTCAAAAATTTAGATTTTTTAAAGTAAAAATTGATTTTTCTAGCAATGATATTTTTACGTTTTGTTGCAGAAAAAAAACGTAATTTTGATAAGTTCGACGTATCTGAGTTAAATACGACAACTTGACGTAACATTTCGACGTATCGACAATGTCATTCGCAGAATGACGTATCATTTTGACGCAAGTAACATGCCATCTATCATACTGACTTTTCAAAATGACGTATTATCTTTTTCTATTGCAGACCGTTGTAAGAAACTTTAATTTTCACTCTTTGGTAATTTTCAAGCACAGTAGTGATATAATATTTTTAACCAATGTATCATTCAGTGGAATTTAATTGGGATGGAGTTACAGGGTGGACTCGGGAAAATCGGGAAATGCGGGAAAAATGCGGGAATCCAAAATCATCGGGAAATATGCGGGAAAAAGTCTGGAATTTCAAAATCCATCGGGAATTTTCGTCATATGGCGGGATATGCTCACACTTTTTTAAAACTAATAATTTGAGAAGCATTTTTGTCATCTACTTGGTCCAACGATCTCATTAACGGAATGAAACAGTGAAGGTAGCTTAGTGCTCCATGTAGGGTCCGGCTGTCAACTGGAAGGCATTCAAAAAAATTACTGGGGCTCGTTGGCTGCGGCTTGCTAGTTGTACATAATTCCTTCAAGGCGGGGCTAAGACAGACATATTGGCATGTGGATCATTTTCTGCTGGCTTCGTTTAGCCTGTTTAAAAACGTACCGCTTAGAAGATCTAACTAAACGGCTGTGACAGGTAATGTTACGCACATGAATTATAGCGAATTCGTTTTTGAACCAGTTCCAACCTGGATCGGGTATTAAAATCGGGTCGGCTTGTTGTGTGTTAAATCGCAGGTTGGAACTCTTTCCAACCTAGGTTTAAAAACGAATTCGATATTACTTTTGCTTTTATTTTACTTGACTGGACCTCCTTGAGTTATTCTTATGACTGAAGCATCGCCTGTGGACTGATTGTCTTTGCAACTGTTTTACATTTTTTTTTCTTTTTATATGCTTCGCGAGTTAGGCCAACCTGGGATGGTTACACTGAAGTGTTACTGCAGTGGACAGAAACCTACTGTGTTAGTCAACTTAAAGTCAATCGAATTTCAAACGGAGCTTTACGTCTGTATTCCGCTCAACAGTGTTTGTTGTTGTGGCTGATACGGTAGACGATAAGATGCTGGATAATATATCACACCTAATCTCCTATAGCTCCGTTTCTTTTCGACAATCTGGCGAGACTACTTAGAGCCGCTGTGGAGAAACCTGTTGGGCCCGCACGTCTGACAGTCAAAGCAAAATAGGCCATTGAAATAGAATTGACGAAGAGCAATCGTCTGCCGCCCTTACTGTGGAAATCGGGTTTGCCTCTAAATCGGCAAACAAGAAAGCGAGAAAATCTGTAGAATTTTCCGACAAAGACGTTGACGCGGCTGGGTAGCCTAGTGGTTACCCGTTCTGCTTGCTGAGGAGATGGTCGGTAGTTCAATCCCAGGCTCCGTTCCCTAGATTTAAAATAAAAAAACACTACTGCGTCTACTGCGCTCTCTTTCATTGATCGTATGACTTACCACAGTGCCATCCATGATCTAAAAATAAACCTGCCTCACTAATACAACTATCCTTCCCTTGGAAATTGTAGAGATGCAGTGGTGCTCACGGGCACTAATAACAACGATTGTCAAACTAATCATCCTATCCCCCCCCCCCTCCCCAAAGACCGTGAGGACGTGGCTGGCGCCGGTACTGGTCTATAAATAGAATGAGTGAACATGTACATTGAAGATGTAAAAGCTACTCCCAAGCCCCATCGATGTGGTTCTCTGTGCAATTACACTAGTTCTGATCAGTAAAGGAGTAGCAACTACGATATTGCACGGTCTTTCTTAAAAAAAAAAAAAGAATTTTCCGACAAAGACGTTGTGGCATTCTGCAATGACTGTCGATCTTTTACTGTGGTTTTTCGAAGAAGCGATTCAACTTGACATAACCTTTCACGCGTTACGTCACCTGTATTCACCCTGATGTTACAACTCACTTTACGGATATAGCTCATAAGTGTCTAGAGCTGTTTCTGGAAACGTTTGTAGATAAAGACTATATGAGCGCTGCAGTCGCTCAAAGGGAAGAAAGAAGAGGGGCAGTTGTGCTCAATTCCGTTTTCAAAGACGTTGATTGCCGGAATCTAGAGAAAAGAAAAACGTTTAGATAAATTTTGGCTTGAACTTATTGGTCATTCCAAGAAAGAGCTACCAAATTTGAAAAGATTGGTAAAAAGGTGCTCATGCTGCGCAAATGCGACGATGGACCGAGGATTTTCAATAAATGAAAAGTGCCTGGTGGGAACGAAACTGAAAAATGTTTGGTGTCTCAGAGAATTCTCTACGAACTGTCAACGATGTTGAAATGGCAATGTCCTTGATACAATATGCACTAAACGAACGTGCATCATTTTGTACTCGAAAACCTCAAATGCTTTACTATTTTTTCGATGTTTTACTTCTAGAAACATGAAAGATCATTGACTTATATAGAGCTGCCTTTGCTCGTTTGCAAAAGAGAGACCAAAGCAGGTTACGCAATACGCAAGAAGCCCGATTTGCGGCTGCTATCCGTTATTTTGCCTAAATTAAACAAGTCAGAATTTCAAATTGACCAATTTCCTCAGAAACTTCAATAATATCTTTTAATCCAAATTATAGGTATTTACTTTTTCTAGTCGGGAAAATTAGACAAAAATTCGGGAAAAATGCGGGAATTTTTAAATTAAGATTGTGTGGCCACCCTGGAGTTGTCCAGTTTTCAAATAAAATAAGAAACTAAGGAATAGAAAAAAACTCAAAAAAGTTCAATGCTGATTTTCTCATTTTTGTTCAAAAATCACTTACGTCCATTTGAAAAAGTACTCCAGAATTGTATATATTTAACGCTATATGGCTACTTTGCTCCTCCAACAGTTGGCTGTACTTAAGAATCTTGTCTATCTGGAATGTTTAAATCAATATTGAAATCCAATGATTAGACTCTCAAACATTGACTCTCTGGTTGACCCTTACTGATAAAGCTCTGAAAAATTGAAAAGCCGGCAACAAAAAGATTGAACAATTGGTCAAAAATGCGAGCTATCAAACAACAGAATGCCCTAATGAGTAGGAAGAAGATCGCGTTCATTATCCACATGCTTTTAACGATGAGGAGTTGGCATTCTCACTCTCTCCTTCCATTTCGCTTCAATCGGGTGCCCTGATGTTCCCATGTAAATTTATGGGTAAGAGACTATAATATATGTTTCTCCGAAATATGGCTGACATCCACTGGTTTGTTGAACTAAAAAGAAGAATTTATTTATTTGGAAATCAAGGTGATTTATATTAATGCCCTAGAGCCAATTTGAATTGATTTATATCAACAATAAGGATGCTATTGGAGCCACTCATAAAATGGGTCAGTGAATTGCTCGATCCTAGATATAGTGGCACGGTAAGTACGGCAAACATATAGCATGGATCATAATGATCAATTATGATCCCCATCACCGGTCCCCAACACCCGGCGAACCACCACATGTCAGCAGGGAGCAGGTTTTTTTTTCTCACTTGATCACTCGCGCCACCGAACAATAGGCTACCTAACCAAAAGACAACGCGCAATACCTAGCAAAAAAAAGTCCGCAACAAATCACTGACTGATTGACTGATTGACTGACTGACTGACAGACTGACTGACTGACTGACTGACTGAAAAAATCTGTGAGCACCAATGGATTCAGAGAGGTCCATTTCATAAAATCCAAGCCATATATTCAAAAGGCAGTTTCAAAATCCTACTTTTAAGAACAGAAAGACAACACTTTCATCAAATTAATGGTCTTGTTTTGGCTTCCCAGTTGAGAGTCATTATTCTCATTAAAGTTCGTAGTTTTTGTACATAGAAAATCCGGTTTACTCATCAATCATACGTGTTTGAAAAAATCGGTGAGCATAATGGGGTCAGGAAGATCGATTCTATAAAATACAAGCGCAACATTCAACGAGTGAATTCTGAATCCAACTTTTCATAACAACAATACAGAATTGCCATGAAAATTCGTAGTTCTGTGAATAAAAACCCGTTTTACTCATCAATCATTCGAGTTAGAAAAAAATCTGTGAGCACCAATGGGTTTAGGAATATCTATTCTAAAAATTTCAAGGTCAAAATTCAAAGGGCAGAGTCACATTGCAGTGTGGCTAGCATGTAAACCCATTTTTCATAAACATACGAGTTTTTGTGACTTAAAACTAATTTTTCTCAAAAACTGGACATGTTACACCATTTTCGTGCCCATGTTGCGATGCAAATCTATAAGATTTAATATATTTACTCTATGGGAGTGAAACACTGCCGACTACTACAAGTATACCTCGATAGTACGTACATCGACATTCTCACTTTAAATCGAACTTGCGTAGAAACTACTTATGGCGATTTTATTACAGTAGCAATACGCATGAACAAGTTTTCTATAATTGGAATGGTTTTACCAAGTTCTACTGTTCGTTGAAATTGAGGTTTGTTGAGAAATATTACCATGGCTAAGCTTGAAACCAAGCCTGAGAATGAAACCTATGCTAAAGCTATGTCTATTTAGAATCCGAAATAATAAAATCATCTGTATCTCGGTAACGGATTGACGTACAAATAAGTTTAATACATCAAAACAAAGGTAATTCACTGTACTTAGAGGAAAAAATGTCAATACAAATCATTTCTCTTCGTTTCTAATGAAAATTCGCACCTTGTTCTTTATTCCTCCCATCAAACGCTGCACACCTCCGGAGTCAATTTCCTTGGCACATTTTTTTTCCACATTTTGGTCATCTGAGTCGTTCCGAGCCGTTTTTTTCACTTTTCTTAAGATTCCGCTTCATTGTTTCCCAAAATCTCTCGATGGGCCGGAACTGTGGGCAGTTTGGTGGATTTATGTTTTTATCGCGGTACAGTCCTTCCCGGCTGTAGTGGCAACTCACCAAATCTGGCCAAAACTTCACGGGACCTTTATGGGCTTTAATGAAAGGTAGTACGCGATTCTTCCTCGTACAGCTTCGAGACCATCGTCTTATTCCTCACGAACATTTTGGTCTGTGCTCCGCAGCTGCATGTCCCTTGCCATATCATAAGTTTTTTTTTGACAAAATTTGTCCATAAAAGCAAACTTAAACTTCGCAGGGACATCTCCTCGTGCCGTCGCCAATTTTTGGCCAGGAAGCTGTCCGAAATCCATTTTAACGTAGGTTTCATCGTCGATGAGTAGGCATGCTTGGTACTTCGTCAAAACTTGCTGGTACAATTTTCGAGCTCGAGTTGTGGTGACGAAACTTTGCTTCAACGTTCTGTTCCGGACGCTGCAACGCTGTTCAACGTTCCGGACGCTGCAAAAGACGCGAATACAATTTCCGGGCCCTTGTTGCTGCTCGTTTCTTCTGTTCTGCACTTTGTTTCGAGATTTTCTGCTTCTTCTAGGTCTTCAGGTGGTTTCGCCTCTTGATACGCTGGATCATTCCGACACTCGTTCCTGCTTTTTGCCAAATCACGTATTGACATTGATTTGTTCTTCATGATTAGAGATACCACTTTCTGCTCCAGTTTCGGGTTGGAAGAACCGGGTTTTCTGCCTCTTCTTGGTAGCTCATCCAAAGAATAGTGTTCCCCTTCTTATTAATGATGGTTTTAACACTCGCATGATGAATTCCAAACCGCTTCGCCAATTTTCGCATAGTAATACCCTTCTCACTTAGCCATGTGTCCAGAACCTTAATTTTCACTTCCTTTTCAATACGCGACATTTTGAAAACGCAGAATTTGAACCGCACAAACAAGTAAACAAAAGAAAGCTGACAGTCAAACGTACAGCATGCAGTGTTCAGAGCATAAAAAACTATCACAAATACATGCGTACAACGCAAATGTATGTGGATAGCTTATATTCGATACACTCCTTAAGCGAAATTTCAAAACGAAATTTCTCTGTTGCTGGGTGCACTAGTACTGATTTTATGTGACTGTGTGCAACTCTCGGCTTTGGCGTATTATTTCAAAATGATATAATTAAGTTTACTCACTCAAGCGCGTTTTTTTTAAAAGATTGAACCAATGGAACAGATTAAACTTTTGATGAAGTTTGTCAGAAGCAGATAATTTCTTCTCCATGCGAAGCTTAGAACGAATAGACATGAAGAGAAAGTGTATTGATAGTTCCGTATAGGGCAACGGCAGGCTTTGAAATTGAAAGATACAAGTTTGAAAACGAGTGGAGGGCATTGAACGGTAGTATCCGAATCAGGCACATAACCCTTCATCATACTACCCAATGCAGGGTATGCAAAGGGAAGGATATCCCCTTGACTGGTAAAAGGTTATGCAACCTGATGATCGAGCTCTTATACTACCTATTGCTTTTTTCTGGTTCTAGCGATTTGTCCCTCTCCCAATACTGCCTAACACGGGTGATACATTATCTCCCGCTGTTGGGTTTATTTTTAGCATGCACCGCCAATTTCACAAATTTGTTCTTCTCGTCATACTATTACTTATAGATTTCGGAGAGAACGACGGTGAGTAGTGCAAATACCACGAGTAATTGGCATCCCGCTTTTACTGAAATCTAAAAATAAAACATTGTTTATAACAATATTGAATATCGGCTCCGTAAAGTGATACAATCAATTGCGCTGTTGTGTGTTGGTGATTCTTTCTCAAGCGTGCTCAGGTCCAAAGTTTCGTCGTTCGCGGATATTGCGGATATTGATAGTATGTATTGTTTAGCAACCGTGTAAAGTTAGAGGTCATAACCGAGTTTATTTTTCTTATTGATTCTGTTTCCTGCCAACCGTGCGAAAGTGAATTTTGATTCGTTGTTCAGGATTAGTTTGTAAATTAATCAGTGCAAGAAGAGTGTATTAGACACAGATGTCATGATCGGCGACGGCCGGGTTGATGTGGACGAGTGCTGACGGCAGTGGCTGCGGTCCAGCAGGACTTGGCCATATAGGATATCGAGGAGAGCTGGTTTGCAAAGCAACAAATAATTTATATTTACCATATTTTGAAGACAATATCGAATATCCTGTTTTATTTTATTTTGTTTTGTTTTTCGTTATGCGTGTCTCTTTTCAGTAACATTGGAGCGGCCCATTGCTTTTGGCGAAAACTGCTACATATTTTCAGCGTATCGTTAACCAAAACGAACCCTACTGCTAACCTTTCCCCAACTTTCCAACATCCCAGTGATTTCTCGTGGAAGTGCAGAGGATTTCTCGGCTTCCTAAAAAGCGAGTATCATGTCAACACGTTCCTTCCCATTCCCTACTTGACCAACATTCGGGCACGGCCGGCGCCGGTATTGCTTTATAATGGATCACCAGTTTTTACACATTGAAGATGTATGTTAGTCCCAAACATCATCTGTTGGTTCTTTGTGTAGATACAGCTGATCTAGCAATAACGGAATTGCATCCGTGGCCGGTCAATCATGCTCATGCTCATGCTCATTGAATATCGGCTCCGTAAAGTGTTACACACCCCTGAGCCTAACAAATAAACGAACTTAAAAAAAATCTCTCTCGCTGTGCAACCATTGCTTGATTTTACAAGTATTTTCTAAATGTTAATATAAAATTGTGTTATCATAGTTGGCGGGAATTCTAAATCTAAGGGAACTTCATAGATGATCCGAGGATTCAGATAGACGTTCCTTTTTTTCTGTCTAGTGTCGTATAAGGTCACAACGAATTTGATAAACAAACGTTTTCACGTCAGAGCTGACAAAATGTCACATCATTCAAACGTCACACACAAAAACCAATTCTAATTAGCCGGTGCTTTCACAAATCGATTTCTGCAACTGATAAGATTGCAACAGTTTTGCAGCAGATATTGTTCAGCAAAGCCTTATGGCGTGCATTTTATTTTTGGGGATTAAAGTATTTTTGGCCTTTCTTTACGCCTTCTTGGTCGTCATGAAAACGTGAATGATCTTTTTAAAATGTGAAACTTTATCCCAACAGCCTTAGTTTCGAACTTAATGGCGTTGAATCATACACACACATTTCACCCCTCATGCTGGTGCTCGTTCATGAGTCAACATTGAGCTTTGATAACGATAAAACCTCACGTTCCACTGAAAGGATAAATCCACTATCAAACATCAATCGGAATCGTACCTCCCCGGAGCGTCGGCCCAATGCAGTTCGATATTCGATGTTAATCAGTGTGCTCACGTCAATAATTTTCGGTCGTGCCGTGCGAATCTCCAGCGACAATTAAATTCAACAGAAAGCAAAAGACTTTGACGTCAATTAAAGTGTCATCTCTTCGCTTAGCACAAATTCGGCCTCCCAACAACGTGTCCCCATTGTTAAGTAATTAAGAGGTTTTTTTTGAATCACACCCCTAAGCGGTGGGAAGGACCCGGACGCGGATGCAAATTGCTGAGAAGAGAAATTAACGAACATTATCGCCGGGTCGAGACGGGAAATGGGAAATCAACTGATTGCACGCTGGGGACGTGGCCTTGGCACATCTGACGCAACAACGAAAATGCACCCACTGCAGCCAGAACATGCACCGGAAGGATATCAGAACGCCAACGACGGTGGTGACAGAGCATCCGTTGGCAGATTCACCCGACTCAGATCGATATTTCGCGCCGCCAGCAGTGCCAGGAAATCGTGGCGAAAGGCTAGCAATCAACGCAATTCGGAAGGTGATGATGGTGGTGGAAGTATGGCAGTTGCAGCAGATGCCGAGAATTTCCTCCTGGATGATGGAGACGGTAGCATCTTCCAGCGGAAAGTTCATCACTTCGAGAAGGATACCATTAGGGCTAATTGGATGGATGAAGATGGCCCCGGACCGTGCAAGCAGGTGAGGTTGGGATGAGAGACGGGGTGGATCTGTCTAATATGTTAATGCGGTTGGATTAATCGAGTTCGCTTGTATGCCTTGCTTCTGGTTGGTTGTGTTCCGGAGGGTCAGTATTATCTTATTAAGTGACGGATATTGAAACCTTTCCACGTCTCAGCCTACTTCATTTGATTTCTCGATTATCCAGTGCTTGGGAAATTGATTGAATTAGGGTTTTGTTGATTTTCCATAGGCATATATGTTTATTTCATTTCCAAAAGTGGATTACACTTTGCTCACATCTCACATCTACTAACAGGATGGCGACACTTTCCCAACGGTGAAAATTAAACCCAGCAAACGAAGGATCTGAATTGCAATCAAATGGTTTAAATTATTCTTTTTCAGAAAATTCTTCTAAATTTTGTTCGCTCTGTTTTCAACATAAAATCAAATCACTGTATTTTTTCTGTTCACAAGCGCCATCTGCTTATCCGTTTCATCCATTATTAAAAGGGGAAAGGAATGGACTTCCTTTTCGGGTTGTGTGCTCCAGCAGAAGAACACTCGTGGGAGTTGGAAGCAGGCATGGTTAAAACACCAAACCGTTCTGCACGGGAGGCTCTTTGGCATGCAAACACAGCGCAGCGTGTATCAGTATCACCACTCCGCGCCGGTGCTCAACATAGTACACGCAGGGCGAAAATCAAACCACCGACACCAGTGCCCGTGCATTTTTCTTGACCCCGGTGGTTTGTACTTCGGCAAACGGGGAAGCCGAGTGCGTTCAACTTCGGCAAACGGGGAAGCCGAGTGCGTTCAACTTCGGCAAACACCGTAGCCAAGGGATTCAATTTACGGATACACTTCGACAGCTCCTTTGCTGCACGGACCTTCTTGTCGTGGGGGATTTTTGCTTGTTTTGATATTTTCACCGTTTCATTTAATTTATAACCAACTGTTATTTGCAACTTGATACCTAATATTAATCTCTAGAAAAATGGGTATGCCTTTTCGATGTTGGACTTTTTACTCAGCCTGTTTTCCCGGTTGTTTGTCATATAATGGAGCGGATTCTTAGTATCGAGTATAAATATTTCAGTACAACATACTTCTTTCCTTTCTGAATCGAATGCCCCGCTCTGCGGTACTTTTATCGTTCCCGTGTGATCGAATCAAGCACATTCATAAAAGCTCAGTGTTCACTGATTCTTTTAGTAGTTTAGTATACGCTTATTTCGTGGAATTCTTGAAATTTCTTCCGTCTTGCTGTGAGTGAAGCTTATAAAATTGGTTCCATCTTGTTTCGTAGCAAAGCTCACATGCAAAGTGTCTGAAAATGTCAGCAGAAAAACATGCTAAGGTTACGAAGGACGAAGTAAAGATTACTACTGAGTGCTTCTCGAGGAATGGCGAGAGAAACATTTGTTTGAAAGAGCTCTTGGTTAACACTTTCTACAATTTAAAGGGGCAATTATAAACGGTGCATCTGATGAGTTTGAGGATATGACCACTAATGAGGAAGTGGTTGAAAATCGCCGTCCAAAACGGAAGATTCCTACAGTATCCGTTTCGATAGCAGAGAGTTGTTGGCGGAGTACAGTGTAAAGATGGTTACGGTAGGTGGCCTTACTTTCAACATGCTTGATCAGCCTGGTCTAGCGGATCTTCTAGGGACTCTGACAAAGACCTTAAAAACTACCCAGTATTAGCCAGGACCATTCCAGAGGATGTAGAGAAAGCTGCATTGGCATTGAAAACAGAGATTATAAATGAACTGAAGGCTAGAATGATATACATTAAAGTGGACTCCGCTAATCGAAGGAATCTGATTGCTATTTGCGTACAGTACCTAATGGACTCCAAGTTTGTATTGCGAACATTGGCAGCATATGATTACAATGCTTCTCAAGCTGCCAAAGCCTTAAAAGACGAAATATTATGAGTAAAAACTTTTGAAATAGACCCATCCACCAATCCATCACCACCAACAATGAAACAAACTAACTCAAAGTTGGCAGAATTTTATATGATGCTCAATAAGGATCTGATTTCATAGATTACGACCTGGATGTTGAAGAAATGTACGAGTCAATTGAGTACGATGGGAACGTTGAGGAGGAAGCAGCTCTAAACTTCATAACTAGTGATATTTTGGGTGTGCAGCAATATGCTGCTGCTTTGTGTGTATGATACCATCAAGAAGTTGATTCTCAAACCATATTCCTTGGCTTTATACAACTACTGGTCAAATCAATGTCGTGTATATGGTAAACTGTGTATGTTGTGTACGATCGTAGCGGCAAAGAAGGCCCATTTTGTTTATTTATTTGTTTCGTCAACTATACCTAGTTTAAATTTAAAATGTTCTGATTTCGGGTTGACATTATGTGTTATTTTTCCGGGAATTGCAAAGTTAACAGTTTGACAGTGAAGATTTGAAAAGTCCATCGTTCAGTTAAAAGTCTACAAATTGCAGTCCATCAGGACCTGAACCTTTAGAGGCATCGTAATCTTCCAGAGCCTGTCAAATATCCTGCGCATGGAGTTGATTCACGATAATAATTCTTGAAAACACTGGATTTTTTCTTGGAAGAAAGTTGCAAAAACATTGCAATTATTTACCGAGTAAGTTTTATCAAGACACGTATTCGTAAGAAAGTTTTATGATTTTTACTTTGTATTTACGTAGTTGAAGAAGCGCCTTGGACAAAACATTATTTCTAGTTCAGTTTTTGAATTAAATTCATCCAGTGCATTACTGCTGGCCAAGTTCAATTGATCGCATATGTCAAGATAATTTTCTAAATACTCTTCGCTTTTGTTTTTCTTGTAAATTTTATGAATTTTTGCTTGCAGTTTGTCAGGTATTTATGTGTCTATCGTACAAATTTGGATATTTAGGATTTCTTTGGCGTCTTCTTCTTTTTTGAGGAGTTTCCTGTACAATTATTTATGTTATAGAATTTATTGACAGCAATATCGACATTTTCTTCGTTCTTCAATATTGAATGCCAGTCCACAAAATTGAATTCGAATTTAATGTTGTTATAATCTGCATTAATTATTATAAACATCCTCAGATATTTTATTGGAAAGTGTATATTGTATGAAAAGTGAATATTCTATTACTATGTGGAATGCTTCATTTTTCCATAATTGAGTCAATGATTCAGTTACGCAGAAATCTTCGTAAATATTAGTTAATAAAGCACTAGATAGCAGTTCTGTTGGTTTTTAATGAGATAAATCTGGTTAAGCTCAAGGTTAGTTGTTTTATCAAAAAATAAGCTGCAATGTTTCGTTATCGCCAAAGACTGTAAGTATTATACTTTCATTTTCTGAGTTCATAATAAAGTCAGCAAGGCGTTGATTGAAGCCACCGTAAATGTGAACCTTAACTTCAGGAGAAAGTTGCGATAAAATTTGTTCTGCACAATGAAGGAAATCTTCATATGTGTTTTTATGAAGATGATCTGGTGAAAAATACAAAAAGTTTACTCTGCATTGTAACTAGACAATAAGGAGAGAGATTATTAATTTCCATTTAATTGCAACTACCTGTACTGCTTATAGTATCTTGTCAGATACGCGTATTTCGTCTAGATTATGCAGACATCTTCAGTGTAGTGCACTAAGTATATAAATAATACATTGTAGACGAAATACTCGTATGTGTCAAGATAAGCAATAAAGGTAGTTGAAATTAAATGGAAAGTACTAATCTTTCTTCTCATTTTCAAATTACAGATATTCCAGTAAAATGCTCACACTCACCAGAACTCTGTATTGTATTGCTTTGTATTAGATAAGATAGGATTGAGCCTGAACAAACAAATCATCAAATAAAAAATATAGACTATCTAAGTCTTTCAGAAAAGACCACTGGCTTAATGATTGCATAATTGCCAGTAATCAGCACGTTCTCTATATTTTTGAAGTAAACTAAAAATCCATTAACGAGAATAAATAGATGTTCTGCAAAATGAAATGTGTTAGATTTCAAATATACAATAAGACTAAACACGTTTTCCAAACAAAATGGCCATGTTTGGAGCACTCCGCATCTTTCGAAACTTTGTGATGATTGCTCTCGCATTCAAACTAACCGTATTGTTTGGTAAGCAACAATACTACAATAAGTTTAAGATTCAAACGTTTTAAAACACACAATTATCTTTAATGTGGCGCTTACAGATCTTAATTCGGTCAATTAATAATTGAGTTACTTCGTGCTGAAAAATATTTTTTCACAAAAATGAAATAGTTATGTTGATTTTTACCGAAGCATTTCTTGTTAGTAAGAACATTCTCAAATAATAAACCGTACACATAGATTGGATACCTTTTTGGTAGCCTGTAGGGTGTATTTTGAAACATTTTTTCGCATTGCCAGTGTATTGCTCTTCACAATTAGCGTATTGCTATAACTATTGCTATTGTTTGCTTTTAACTTTAGTGTTTATGATGCACTTCTACGTTGTTAAGATGCAAATACCCGGCATCATTGTTTATTCACCACAACATTCTTAACGGTCACCTACAATTGATACGTTGTGGATACGTTGACGTAAATTTGACAGAAAAGCTATGGGAAAATTGCCAAATTCACGCAATCGCATTAATAAAACAGTGAAAATATCAAAACAAGCAAAAATCCCCACGACAGAAGGTCCGTGCAGCAAAGGAGCTGTCGAAGTGTATCCGTAAATTGAATCCCTTGGCTACGGTGTTTGCCGAAGTTGAACGCACTCGGCTTCCCCGTTTGCCGAAGTTGAACGCACTCGGCTTCCCCGTTTGCCGAAGTACAAACCACCGGGGTCAAGAAAAATGCACGGGCACTGGTGTCGGTGGTTTGATTTTCGCCCTGCGTGTACTATGTTGAGCACCGGCGCGGAGTGGTGATACTGATACACGCTGCTGCGGCGTTCAAATACCACACGCAGTGTTGTGCGTGGTTTGGACAACCCTGGTTGGAAGGTGCATATGTCTGTATTCGTAAAAAAAGCAGAAAGCAAAACAATCACCCGGATTCTGGATATCCGAGATGAAAATTTTATGAAGGTGATTCTTCTACCTTTCTGCCGAGAATCTGGTTTTTTTTCATGGGGCTGGATGCGATTGGGTCGAGTGCTGCCGTTCGTCGGTTGGAAGTTTGTTCAAATGATGATTGATCGTTGTGAAATTTACTGTGCGTGGGATATCAATTAATTACACACTCTTCGTGTTTGGATCCGGCTGCAACGACAGCTCCCCATTAATTTAATGGCCAGAAGTTCACCGGTTCATTTTAATGAAATATTTGGAATGGAATTTTGTGATCTCTTCAGGGGCGTAAATAAACCTTATACATTTTCAATTAAGAGAAAGGAGGTAGCATGAAGTTTACTATAGAAGGGATGGAGTGTTTGTTACAGTTGTATTAATTTATAAAAATAACTGATGTTTTCAAAAGGATATATGTGGGTTTCGTCCAGTTAAGAACACTTATGAAATAATTGAATTAATTTGCAAAAAGTTCGGATTCCAACGTTTATCCAAACCACTGCTTGAATTTCGCTCGGTGTCGCTTCAGTGGACAACGGGGGATTTTTTAGTTATCGTACAGCTTCAAGCTGAAGGGTGTCAGCTTTTTATTGAATTTTATCCATAAATTGAGTTTATAGATTTTTGAATTAAAAACAATATTTACAAAATATCAGGGTTGTCAGTTTTCTCGGAAAAAAATCAGTTTAAATCTTCGATTTCGATATGATGTGAAATAAAAATTTATAAACATTTAAACCTCCTCGACAATAATGATCTACTGTCAGAACACTTTGTTGCTTTCTCTGCTGGCCAGCGATTTTGATATTGTCGTTCTAACGAAAACATGACTTCACACCGAAATTGCTTTCGCTGAGTTGGTGGGTAATTCTGTAATTTATCGATGCGACCGCAATACTTCCACCAGCAGTCTGCGAAAAGGTGGTGGTGTGCTAATTGCAGTTAAAGCTTGATTGCAAAGCTGTGAATCTTGTGGATAGTTATAGCCTGGAGCAAACTGCCGTTCGGATTGTTCTGCCGCAATTTTCCCTTTATGTCAGCTGCATTTACATTCGGACAAACAGTAGGCCGGACAATTACACGAGGCACGTGGAATCAGTCAACCAATTTCAATGTCTTGCCGATTCCCGTGATGTTATCGTCTGCTTTGGAGACTACAATCTACCGAATTTTATCTGGCAGTTTGATGAACAGTTTCTGGGATACTTGCCAATTAACGCGTCAACTGAACAGGAACTTGCCTTAGTCGAGTCTTTGTTGTCAGCTGGCTTCCATCAAGTAAATGATCTTCTGAACGCGAACGGTAAGCTACTTGACTTGGTGTTCGTAAGTGATCCATGTATCATAGATCTCTTCGAGTCGCCATCTGCTCTATTAAAAATTGACGCTCATCATAAGCCGGTTATTGTAACTGTGGACGCCCGTTCCCGTGAGGAAGAATACCAAGCAGACATCACGACACGACACTATGATTTCACCCGCTGTGATTATGAAGCCGTAAATGCGAGAATCGCTTCCCAGGACTGGAATGAGCTGTTGAACCACGGTTCTCTTGATGTTTCCGTGACGGCTTTCTACGGCACTATTGATCGAATCATCCGTTAAACTGTTCCCGTTAGAACTTACCGGCCTACAAGGCAGTTTAACCAATCTTGGTGGACACCACAATTCCGTAACCGTCGTATTCGCTTACGAAAGTTCAGGAAACGGTTCGTTCGCAACAAAACTACCACGAACACGAAAGCTCTGAAGTTTGCAGAAGAAAAGTATCGTCGACTGCAAAATGATCGTTTCCGTGAGTATATTGATCGTATCCAAATTAATTTCCAACAAGACCCTTCATCTTTCTGGGCCTTGTCAACAAACGAAAGAGCTCGACCAGGGTTCCCGTTGAGGTTACGTACCAATCTCGTAGTTCTTGCTCACCGGTCTCTACCGCAAATCTTTTGCTGAGTTTTCCGTTCCGTACACGACGACAACTCACCTCTGGCGCAGCATTACTTGGAAGGCTTCCGTTGTATAATCTTCATCTTTCTTTGATCACTTTCAATAATGACGATATTCGCGATGCTGCTGCTGAAAGGCCCCGGCCCTGATCACATTTCACCTGTCTTCGTCAAACAGTGTGCTCAGTCGCTGTCTTGTCCCATCGCTACGATCTTCAAGCGATCCTTGTCCGAAGGAGTGTTTCCTGACGCTTGGAAGCCTGCATCAATCACTCCTATCCACAAGGCTGGAAATACACACAGCGTTGAGAACTACCGAGCGATATCAATCCTCAACTGTCATGTGAAAGTTTTCGAGAAGCTGTTACATGACGCGATGTACCCTGTTGTGCAGTCAGTGATCTCTGAGCAACACCATGGCTTCGTCAAAAAGCGGTCAACGACATCGAACCTCATGACTTACACCAGTACTGTGATCAACGTACTCGAGAAGCGATGCCAGGTCGACGCCATTTACGTTGACTTTTCAAAAGCGTTCGACAAGGTACCTCATCAACTGGCCATTGGAAAATTGAACCGCCTTGGATTGTCCACTTGGATTATTGAATCAGTCGTATTTGTCTTCACGTAAAGCTATTGTCAAGGTGCACGATCGGACTTATTTGATATTCCCTCCGGTGTACCACAGGTCAGCCACTTTGACCCTCTTATATTAATCCTCTTCATCAACAATCTGTGCGAAAGTCTCAACTCTGGTAAATTGCTCTATGCGTATGACTTGAAGCTGTTCCGTGTAATTAAATCGCTTGTAGATTGCTGTGCTTTACAAGCCGATTTAGAACATGTGTCTAGATGGTGTGATTCAAACGGAATACAGATGAATACGGCTAAGTGCAGAGTGATAACTTTCGCTCGTTGTCATTCCATTGTCACGTACGACTACGGCTCAAACGACATATCACTGGAGAGGGTCACGACGATCAACGACCTAGTCCTGAGTCAAACTTGATCGGAAGCTTCGTTTCAATGAGCACATCTCTACAACAACCGCGAAAGCAAACGCAATGCTCGGTTTCTTAAAGCGTAACACCGCCCACTTCGGTGATGTGCATGCACTTAAGTCGCTGTATTGTGCTTTAGTTAGTAGTCAGCTGGAATACGGAGGTCAAATCTGGGCTTCGTACCACGCCGTTCATATTGCATGCATGGAAAAAGTCCAGAAACGGTTCATTAGATACGCTCTACCCTGGAACGATCCTATCAGTTATACTAGACGTTGATCATTCTTGCATTTTGTCTTATAGTTTGGAATACAATAATTAGCGCAGTCTTTTTGAAGATTGAACTTGCTGAACAGTTATCAAAGTATCCGTAGTAAATGCGAGCAAGTTTCTTTAATTTCCACTAGAAAATGCTTATTCTTGTACAGAAAGGCGTGAAATTTAATAAAAAAAAAATTACGCTGTTAAAGTATTCTAATTATCAAATTTTGTGTAATTTCTTATCAATAATTTCAACTCTAGTTTATAGGTATTAAGAAAATTCCCGCTAAGTCTCTCAAAAAAGATTATTCATGCATTCAAAATTCCCGCTAGAAAATCTTGGGGAACTTATTTTATAAAGAAAGATGAAAATGGTCTTCGGTGTAAATGTCATGGTATAAACAATGATTTGACACTTTTGTTTGTTAATGTATTTCGATAGCTTGGTTTACGATCATCACAGAAAATTTACCGACGCTTTACTGTGTACAAGACTGCCCATGTCAACCTTTAATTGGAAGTATTTCTCTTAACACCGTTAAGAGCTCTTCATTGTTAGAAGTTTCAACTTCTAAGAAGTGGGAGTATCGATTGCAATTAGTCAATTAGCCAAGTCAATTAAAAAAAGATTTATCGATAAAAATACTGTGAGTATATGTTAACTTGCAACTATATAGATAGATAAAGCACCCCTTACACGGCTTCACCAATAATCGAAACATTTATCTGTAAAGCCGTATAAGCGGTGCTTTACCTTTTTCACATGGGGAAGATTTTCATCCCAATGCACCGGTGAAAAGGCGGACATAACAAAACAAAATGGCGGAAAACAAGATTTTTCTTAAAATAGTTAATTAAATTGAGCATCAGTTGAGGTTTAGAAGTCCATACATGTTATGATAACGATGATGATGATGAAAGTATACCCACCATCATCGGAAAGATTACCTTTGTCTGTAGAATCATTCCGGAGGGGAATGTGTTACTTGGTGGTTTGCTGTAGAAGAGTGAGTTGAAATCCCTGGAAACCTTCGGAACACAACGCAATAACTGTTCTCTCGTGACAAAATGTTGGCTTCTTCGCGTACTTTTGTTCAGTCACCAGTTCTTTAAGCACCCTTAGGCTAACACCCAAACCCCACCCCCTCACTCCAAGAATATAGTAAGTTCAACAGATGTTATTAATTTAATCCCTCACCATTCGGCATCAAATGCATCCTCAGTCGTCTATACTTTTAGTCATCATTTTCCTCCACGTTATGAAGTGCATTACTAAGTATTACGTATGTGTATTATATTTTATTTCTATGGTTGCTTTCTATCCCTATTTTTCATAAGCTGTGTTCCATCAGCTGTTATTATTTCTCTCCTCACTTTCTTCTCCGTTTGTAATTTCATTGTTACTATCTTGATAAATTTCTTCTGCTTTCTTTTTTAGTTTTTCTCTATCCTTCGCAAGTTCTTTCCAATCCAGGCGTGTCATTTCTCGGTACCTTGGAAAATCCTGCTATAGCAGAACGTAAAACTTGGTCTTCATTCCTTTTGAAAACCAAACTTAAATTCAAAGGCCGCCTCAAATTAATGGCTACTTGGTCTTTCGAAGTCCATACATTTTATTGAGAAAAACTTGGAAAGGACGTTTAATTTACTTATGGTTAACCATTTATTTTGAAACTTTTTACACGTGTGAGCACACCGTTGCCGTTTGATGAGGTGCAGGTGACTTGCGGGGCCCTTGGAGCTGCTGACTACTGCGGAACATGGCGAATACTTCTTAGTTTTCTTCCCATTCTTTTTATTCTTTGGGGCTCCTTTAGGCTTCACATGTTCGCACACTTGACTAGGGAATCACTATACAGTCGGTTTGGCCAAAATTGACGCAGGCCAGCTAAAACCAACGTTCTAAATTTCTGACCTGTTCAGGGTGCTTGTGAATGTCGGCCTACACTAATCATCTTCTCAGGTGTTGACGCTTTCCAGTATTTCTGTTGTGGTTTTAAAAAACACCTTTACACATTATTGCTAATTGTAAGATTTATTGCAGCTCTAAGATTTAAATGACTTAACTACACGGAACTTTATACGGACAATTTTCGACAAATTAAGGTCTGTACTCGAAAAAATGCACCATTTTTTATCCGTGTGTAACTTTTTTTGTGCGTGGGTAAAAATTAATAAAAATCTGGGTACAACTAGTTTGGAGTGAATTGTTTACATGTGCAAAATTTCATCGGTTCAGTGGTTATTGAGATGTCAACGAAACAAGAAAAAAATCGCCGGAGAATTTTGCGCGCCGTCATGGAAAATCCGACTGCGACCATGAGATGGATCGGAAGACAACTAGGAATCACCCATACATGTGTGTCTCGGGTGGTAACATCGTTTAAGGAGTCCCAGACGACCGAGCGGTGGGCTGGAAGTGGAAGAAAATCGAAGACAGCTGACCCTGTAAAGGCCCGGAAGGTGTTGGATTATTTCAAGTGTAATCCGAACCTTTCGATTCGCCGCGCGGTTCTGTAGGCAAAGTGTTCCGCCTGGTTCGTTCAGCAAACCAGGAAACGAGCTAGGCTTCGTGTATTCAAGGTCCGCAAGGCACCGAACCGGCGTGATCAACAAAACAAGCTGAATCTAGAGTGGTTAACGAAACCGATGTGTGTGCTTATGGATGACGAAACCTACATCAAGGCAGACGCAAAGCAGATACCGGGGCTGGAATTCTACGTTGCCAAATCACGGTTTGATGTTCCGGAAGACATAAGGGTGAAGAAAGTGGACAAATTCTCCAAAAAATACTTGCTCTGGCAGGCCATATGCCAATGCGGTAAACTGAGTAAACCGTACATCACAACGAGTACCATCAACAGCGAAATTTACCGCACCGAGTGCCTCCAGCAGCGTCTGTTGCCCTTCCTGCGGTCCCACGGAGGCGAAAAATTATGTTGGCGGACCTTTCCATTTCTACTTCAGGTAACATTGCCACATCCTTCTTGATGGTGTCATTCCATGTGAATGCCGGTCTTCCTAGTTTCCTGTTGATAGCTTTTAATTTCATTGCTTTTTTCAACGGATGATCTTCTGATCTTCTTTGGATATGTCCCCAATAGCATATACGTTGTACTCTTGCTCTTTTAACGACTGTTAGTCCTTCTAGTAAGTTCGCAACTGAAATTTCTCTTGGAGGTTTTCTCTTGAATATTCCCAAAGATCTCTCACATTTTGATGTTCATATCTTGCCATGGAAAATCTGTTTTTCTTTAATATTGTCGTTATTGTTTAATATTAATTTTGGTCCCATATGTAATAGCGGGTGATATGACAGTTTTATAGATCAATTTACTCATCTTCCAAGGTGGATTATATCGTTTCACAAATTCTATTATCACTCTCGCTGTTTTCATTGTATCCTTGCATCTTTGTCGCGAAGTCATCGATCTGTCCAGACATTGTGTGATGTGTATTCCCAAGTATTGAATGCTAGACTTCACTGGGAATATCTCATGGTTCAGTTTAATTTCCGTAGGTATACTACGGTCATTCCTTGGTTCTCTAATAATAGTATTGCTTTTTTCTGCATTTATTTCTAGATCAACATTTGCTAGTGATTCCTTTAGAAATTTCAATTTGAGTTCCAGCTTTTCTCTAGATTTCACTATCACTAAGATGTCCACAACTGCCAGTAATATCGGCAGTCTTAAGTGTTTCTCCTCCAGCAGATTAAGGTTTTTCACCTTCTCCTTAACCTCTTTTAATACCTCTTGCAGAACCACCGTAAAAATGAATGATGACATTGGACACCCTTGTTTTATTCCTATACCTTTAGCTTTTTCGGTCGTGCTTACTCCTTCCCATAAAATTTTGGTCCTTTCTGCGTTGATTGCATTGCATATCCTTTGTATTAGATGATGAGCCACATTCAATTTTTGTAATATCCTGTTAATACATTTGATATTTCTTTCCTTCATACCATCTTTCTTGTGTTACTCTTCTGGCCATGTATATCTGGTCGTCCGTCGATCTGCCTGTTTTTAAATGCCGCTTGGTGAATACCTGGATCTCCTGTATGTTGTTTTAAACGCTCTCTCAGTCATGTTGCATAAATTTCATATCCTATTTTATATACAATACGAAATATAATACCGATACTGTATAAAATAACATTTTTACCTTTATTACACAACGTGATGCGTCGGAATTCATCCGCCGTTTTAGCACCTCTCTTTTTGGGTATTGGAATTTGTATTGATTTTTCCCATTCATCAGGTATGTTGTTGGTTTCCCATACTTTTCTTACGATCTTCTACATCTCCTCAATTGTATCATTATTTGCATATATTAATAATTATTATTATTATTTCTATTTCTTCCTTCGTTGTACCTGCATCTATTTCTTCTCTGTCTGCCTCAATAGTTATTTTTTCACCAATAGTAGCCTCCAGCTGTATTTCCAATTTTGCCATAGATATGCTGGGTTGTGAGACGCTTCCTCTTGTTTTAACATATCTTTTTAGAAAATGATGTGTTCTTTTTATTCTTTCTCCTGGTTCATATACCGACAAATTGTTGAAAAAGGTTATGATCTCTTTTTCTCTGTGATGTCTCACTGCTAGCTTGTACTCCTTCCGCCTTATATCAATATTTGTTCTTGCAATGTCTATTCCGTGTTCTTTTGCGATCCTAGTTCTCTTCTGTTCTTTTCTTAATTTTTGAAGTGCGGCTTTTCTTTTAGGCGTTGTTGGTATTCCTGTTCCCTTCAACACATTTTTTGCAGCCGAGTTCATTTTTCCAACCACTTGACTGTACGCTTCATTGATGTCCATTTCATCCACCGGAAATTTACTCTTTTGAGCTAATTCGTCATGATATTTTTTCTTTGCCTCTTTGAATTGCAACTTACAAGCGTTGACAATTGCTGAGACTTTAGAATCTGATTGCCGATAGTTATTGGCTGTCATAATTCACACACACATTTGGTGATCTATATTGAGTTCTGTCCATCGCCGAGTGCATCTTATTTTAAATCATATCAGAGAACATTGGACAAAATATGGTCAATTCAGATGATTGTTCCCATTTGACCAGTCTCCAAAGTTTGACGGTATTTCATACATCATCTCGAATGGGCAGAACCGTTTTCAGATCTTGCCTATTTCTTGCCAAAAACTATATCCAATGAATTGCTTAGCCTCTCCATGTTCTTCATCTGTTATCCTTTCCAATGTGTGGCTAAAATCACCTAGAACTGTGCATCGACTCCTTCCATGGCATATTTGCACATACTTCAATTTTAAAAGAAAGCCATTGCTTCTTGTGCTTGGGCATGTACAGCTGTAATCATAAACCTTGGCTGCTGTTTCTTCCAATCCTATTATTAAAGCATGCCGGTATCTATGGTCCTTAATATCTCTTTATCTAGTCCATCGCCAGTCCACGGGCTTTGTTTTGGTATCCTTCCTGTTGATATGTACCATTCAAGACTGGTAATTACCGCACCATATTAAATTAACTTCTTGAAGAATGCCATTTTCGGTCTGACAAGAGTTTAAGCACTCATCATCATCTATCTCTTCGCCTTTAATGCACAAATATCTCACGCCAATATCAGAAAGAAGCGATTTTCACTATGATCATTACTTTTCTGCTTTGTGGTTGAGCCTGACCCTTCTTTTGCTGACCTGCTTCATTTTGACCTTCTTTCGTCATATTGCTCCTGTTTTTATCTTGGTGCCCGCGGCCATCATATTGTGTAATATCGTCATAAGGTAACTTAAGTATATTACAATCCTTTCCGCAAGAACGCTTTTGGATTCACGTGATATATTCTCCTTGTTCAGAGATGTGAACATATAGTTCGTGAATAAACGTTGTATTATTTGATTGCTCCCATATTTCCAGTGGACCGAGTTTCGGCACTGATCTTCCGTGCTTCAGGCGATTATTAAGATCCTGGCGTTTCCTACAGCTCTTGAAATTCACGATTGGAGAATTTCATGACCAGACTTAACGCTAAAGATTAGTCATGAACAGTGGCATTCTTAAGATTCTCGATCCTTGCACCACTGCCGTTGTCTTCATCCTGCATCTGTTGATACTCTTTTTGTTCTTCTTTGTTTTCACTATGGTTCAATAGTATTATTCTCTTTTGATCAGTATATCAACATAGTCACCACATCACTTCAGGGTTCTATTAGTACCTTGCCTTCCTTGTTAGATAACAGTATTTGTTCTTCCTACCTGCCGTATAGAATTGTCCAATATTATCCTATTTATTCCTTGGCTCTCTCATTTTCCTTATATCCACCGTTTTCCATTTCATGCCTTGATTTTATGTGCTAGTTTGTTTGTCAATTTGGTCTCCATACATACAATTCATAAATTTTCAATAGAAGATATTACCAACCAAGATTTTCATTTTTGATACTAATCCAGTTGGCTTAAAATTTTCACTATTATTTCTCATAATATAATTGTCATGGCCTGCCCGTCCCCACAACTATCTACTGAACTTGTTGAACTGGGAGTCGACAACGTTATCGGCAATGTTGAGTTTCCTTTTTCAATTTTTTCCGCAATCATTTGATCTCTGGTTTTGGTCGGGAATATCGATGATGCTATCATATCGCATTGATTCATAATACAGCTTTATTTGGTGCTGTATTATCGCACTCTCTTCCCTGCACTTTAATACTGGATAGTTCTGATATATCCAGATATCTTTTCAATATCTTGGCTGCTCCTACATTCTGATCGATACCATCTGCTTATCTTTCTTAGAAGGTCAAATACGATCGCCATATCTGGCAGTGTCCAGCCATACCCATCTCTTCAATATTTTGTCTATAATAATAATCAGCTCAGGACCTCACGAGCGATAATTTTATCTTAATTCATTCTGTAATATTTGATGTGCTAATGCGTAGAAAAAAAGTTTCCATCTCCTTCCTTTTCTGATGCATCAAAATTAAAGTTGATCACTTTTAAAGAATGAGTAACATTTCCATGAAAAAATAAATACAATTAACAAAAAAGCAATTGAGTAAACAGGACACAGTTTGTTTGATTTAAACGATGAAAAGACAAAATTCAACGGAATTCCATTTATGTTAGTTTCCAGCACAGCAAAAATTTTGTTGAATATTACACAAAATCAGATGCACCATTGGTTGTGTTATATTAGGCAGGGTTTTCCTTCGATTTTGGGTGTTCGAGAACGCCATATGCTGCATTGTTTTGAAAGAAGGTTATGAAGTTTACTATATTGTTAGGTTGCTTCGATGCATACAACAAAGCTATGCACCGTTTATCGATGTAATTTGATCGATGTAAACGATACAATGTAACTATCGCAGAACAAAGGAACGTACCACATGGTGTTGGTTATTCTTTATGACTTTCCTTTTTTCTCCTTCAGGCTTCCAACCTGGGATCTAGGGCCTTTATTGGCTCCTTGTACCAGAGCACTTAAACTGTATGTATCCAGAGGTGGAGCAAGCTGCAAGATAAAAACAGATTCAGTTCGCAAGGAAAACACCATAAATATATTTCTATTTCTTTTAAAGTAATAATTGTTATTTTTTATATCAAGGAAAGGGCTTGAAATTTACCATTAGCTTTTTACTGAAGATAGAGTGGTAGTATTACCGCTATCAGAAATCAAATAACGAGACCATTCAGCGGGTGTTTTATGTACCTATTATGTTCGTCGATTCCACTGTTTCAGCCATATTGGTACAAGGAGAATATTTCTAGGGACTGTATAGCATCTCTAGAGCACACCCAGCTGTTGCCTGCCTGATGTCCTATATTCTCCATCACTCTGTACCACACTACATAAGACCAAACATCACACGAACTGTGAAACTTTTCCTTACCAGATCCTGAGTTTTATGATGACAGCTGTTTATATCAGGCTGAACTGTCATATTGTGGATTGGAGACACGTAACAGTAAGACTGATCAGGGAGCGCCTGAATTGCGCGTAACGCCATTGCCGTGGTAAATGAGGTAGATGTCCAGAATAGAAATGGGTGATAATTTATGATTATATACCATTTTAATCCATTTTAGTTAACTCTGATTATTCCTTTTCAAAATTTTACTGCTTAACAAAATAGAAGAATAAGGCCAAAAATTTGAAATGTATTTACAAAATTATAAAAACTAATAAAATTATAATTCAAAATTTTAGATTATTTACAAATTTAGTAATAAAACAATGTGTCAAAGGGACAGCAGATTAGCCACACTTGGGAGAGAGCGCTGACACAAAACAAGTTTTATTTTTTTGCCACTTGGTAGCGGGTGATATTGGGTGCTATTTGATAGCTCTCATTGAGGGAAGGTTAATTTTAATGATTGAAGCCAGGAGATTCCTTTCACAAATCACATAGCCTTTGTCGATAGAGTCTGGCTACCAGTAGGGCGACTGGGAAGAAATACGAACTGCGGTTTTCTTTTATTGATGGTTCTGCCGATTTATCGGAACATTTTTTCCATAGAGGAGCTCTTCAAGAATCATGTAGCACTAACCGCGAGTCTGGCCACCAATTGAGCGTGGATTGGTTTGGGTGAGTTCTTCATACAGTACCGATGATTTTTCACAACGTAGAGAGAGCTCTTTCCACTCGAACTACCTAACTGTCAACCATACAGAGTCTGGCTTCAGCATCAGAACTTGCTTCATCCAGAATTATAATACCATAGTGTTTTTACTTTCGTTATTTGTGAGAATGAAGAGACGATCAAATATTTTTTTCCTTCAAATTACGTGAAGAAAATTGAGCTAACGTAATTGCAATGCATTAACCTTCATGAAGAGTGATTGCATGTCTGTAATTGTATCGGAATAAGAACGCTTTTTTTTTTGAAATTGTGACCTTCATAACTTTTTCAAGATTTGTTATTCATTCACAGCAATATTCATTCATAAAATTACCATAATATTTTCATTAATAACGCATTCATTCCCTCCACCTTTCATATCAGTAACCATTCATCAGTTCATTTCACCACACAGTCGTCAGTTTGGCCAAACGATTTACCCAGGAGCACCTATTACTTGGTTAAGTACGATTGTAATTTAGCAATATTGGGGTACCCTTATCCTAACTGTTTTGAGCTGGTCTGGAAATTTTTCTACAGACTTCTGATCGAATGCTTCGATTGACCGAACGAAGTTTGCCACTTGGGAAGGCGTTACACTATTTAAACATTCTCCTGTCATATCTAATTAACGAAATGGAAACAAGGATAAAGGTACTACTACAGGAAAGAAAAAGAAACCATAGATACAGTCTTACTTCCACGATGATGATTGACGAAGAGGCATGAACAGAAGGCATGGAGTATTTATTTTTCTGATTTGCTATATTTTTAAAATACAAAAGAACAAATGAGGATCGGCAGTACTTCATTGTTTGCCTGATTTCAACTGGCTTCAAGTGAACGGTCAGCCAGATCCCAAGTTTTGCCGTTTGATCTTCCAATTCATATGAAGATGAGTCAATTCTCGATTTCACTTTGGTGCAGGGTATCATGATGCCATGTTCCAGTTTAGCGCGCCAGTTTTCGACGGCTGATGATTGTCATGTTCTTCAGATCAACCGTCCAGAGAAGGATTTGGCAAATGTCTGTATTCTGTAAATGTAACGGTTTCGAGATATCATAAGATTTCTCAAGATTTTTAACGACTATCTGACCGAAGCAGACCGTTTGCGCCTTTTCTTCCTGCTTTCCGGTATAATTTCGCTGCCGTGACGAGCAGTGTATCGAGCCTTGCTCAGATAGCTCTTGTCCGTGGTAATGAATATGGAGGAACCGGTCGAGGTGGCTTGTTGGTACGAGGACAGTTCAATTCTGGGATTTTCGCATCCCAGCAACGTTGGTCCTCTCGGGATGATAAGTGCGTATGGCCGCGTTTATGGTCCGATTACGTGCCTGACCGATTTGATTGCACGATAGCGGAGTTTGTGCCAGTAAAGATTTTTTGCTGATCGAATAACTCTTTAAACTTTGAAGTGAAATAAAAATTGCCGTTGTTAGTCGGTGATTATTGTTCAGGGGGATAAATTCCGTAGAACCACGATTTTTTAAATCACATGTATATTGTTTATCCAGCTTCATTTAAGAATCATTACCACTTTGAGAAAAGTCATAATCACCAAAGATATGCTGATTTCCTTCCGCTGGCGTGGCACCGCACCCAGAAATCCACTGAAATGATTTGCCACGGCCGGGACGCAGAAAGTATTTTTCCCATTTTGGGTAGTTTGACGGGTATTATTTTGTCTCCTTGCCATGTGGAACAAAACATGAATATGTGCCTGACGTCTTCGTCATCTTGCCCACAATAGCGCTGTTAGAGTCGACGAGAGCCAAGGTTTGTCAAACCCAGGGATGGAAGTGGTCACCAGAGCGTTTCAGAACCTCAGAGAGATTATCGGATGGAACTATCATGTTTCATTCAGAATCATAACGCATCATTCAACTGGCGTTGATTAAGTCGTCCGGGCGACTTGTGACCTTCTTCATCATGATGCGTAACAGCCGGTTGCTGGTGACCCGGATTTCACGCGCAGGCTTCGAACGAGCATCCGGGACAACATTTTGCCTTTTCCGGTGAACAACGGTAAGTCAGCAATACGTAACGAAAAAACAAAG